>PVHY01018592.1:0-28989 GCA_004024945.1 Uropsilus gracilis
AAAGGAGGCAATGAGGAGATGGCAAAAAGCAGGGCTTTGGTATCCATGGCTGACTTTATTATTTTGTTTTGTTTTGTTTTGTTTTTTGAGACGAGGTCTTGCTATTTTTGCCCATGGAACCACAGGCTCTCATTGCCCGGGGTACCACAGACTCAAGCAATCCCCAGCCTCAGCTTCCCAGGTAGCTGGGATTACAGGCACGCGCCATCACACCCAGCTATTTTTTTGGAACTAGGTCTCGCTACGGGCCCCAGGTGGGACTCGAACCGTGATCCCTTGCCCCGGCCGCTTCATAGGCTGAAGATTACAGGCATGAGCCACCATGCCCGGCCTAGACTAATGTTTTTCAACAGGCATAACTCTTGAGGTCAGATGCAGCACAAGCTGCATATACATATACAAATGAGATGTCTGCGGCACTGCTGGGTGCAGAACAGGCAGGAGTCTCAATGTCCCATTCTTGGCTCTCCTTCCCCTCCTCATTAGAACCCAAATGTACAATAAGAGATTAAGAAATAATAACTGAGTAGGAAATTTTGAAATGTGAATAGTGCAATCCCTCAACCCTCCAAAATTCTCTGCAGGGCTTGAGAGGAGGGAAACTGGTGCTGGACCTTGGAGGCCAGTATGCTCACCTCTTACTGGTGCACCATCCATGATCTCATACTTGGCTATGGTATCATTTTCATGGTACACATTGGGGCCTGTACCCGTTGTTTCCCGCTTAATGATGTCTATCTCCATGTGCTTGATTTTGATCCTCACCAGCAGGAAATATATCTTCCCTACAATGACATCCTTCAAGTGGTATCTGGGGAGGAGAAAATAAGATATGTACACAGCAGCTGATCTTTTATACACCCAGGTAAGTTGCATGTTGATTAAGGATGGAGCCCCAGTATATACGAACTCTAAGTCCCCTCTCCCCCACTGCCCTCACAGAACAATCTCCCAGTAGATCCTCTGCTTGAATCTACTGAAGCTTAAAGAATATTTCTTGCATCCCATCCCCTGTTCATACTTGCTCATCTGCTCTATTTGCACAGTACTCTTTCTTTTATACTTTCTATATCTGTATGTTTGCTTTCCATATTTTAATGTGTAAGAGACCAGCCCTAAAAATGCAGGCACCAGGTCCTTTTCTTACTCCCTGAGCTTCACAAAGTGTCTGTTGGGAACTGCACCTCGAAGGCCCACAGCAGACAGTTTTGTCTACTCGGGACCTCATAGGCCATGCAGCAGGAGCAGGAGAGCAAGATACACAAATGCTCTCCATTAGCACCTTTTCTCTGGGCTCTGCTCCCAGGACTGGTGCTCTGAGCCATGTTGCATAATGTCCTCTCCCTTGCCAACTTCATACCGTGGGTCAGCTGGTCTGTATGTGCAGAGCTCTATATTAGGCATTGCAAGAAGAAAGCAACTCTTCAGATCTGAAGCACCAAATTATGGGATGTGGGTGTTGGTAGAGATTTTAGAACTTAGCCTCCTTATATTATAGATGAAGGAGTTCAAAGAAGACAGGTAATTTAATCCAGATTTGAGTAGGGGACAGACAGGAGTGACTCCAGGCCCTTAATGCCTAGACTAATGTTCCCCCCATGATTTCATGCCACCTTTCTGCTTACAATCTAACTAGAAAGACTACAGACATGCTAAGTAGATGATGTAAGAGCACTGCAGAAGCAGAATAGAGGCTATTCACAGCACTGTAGAAGGGATGCATGGACACCATACATTCCAGTTCTCAAAGCTGGAAAACTGAATGTTCCCTTACTCTAAGTGAAATCTTACACAGATGCATGACATGTCAAAAAACCTAGAACTATTCTTGGGGAGGGGCCTAGAACCTTTGCCTGACTCCTCCTTCACCCCACCCTCTCTGTAAAACCCACTAACCTGGCCCAAGGCCCAACATTTTTTCAGATGAGAAACCTGAAATTCAAAAACTCTAGTCCCAGCTAAATTTAGCCCATTCTTTCATGGCAGAATGGGAGCCTTTCAGTCACATCAGAGAGGGGAGTACTTTCACACAGTGCAGCCTACTCTATGAGGGCAGGGCCAAAGTCTGCAAGCAGCCAGTCCCTGACCTCAGGTACCAACTCTCAAAAAGGCCTTTCTCATACTACCTTTGGTATTAAAGTGATGACTGATGGACTGATGGCTACTTTGAGCTCCTATAAGGTGGCACATCCTACCAAGCCAACCCATTTACCAGATGGCTAGGGTACTGGTGGGGAGGCCCTTTTGGTGGTTCCTTCCCAGGAAGGCACACAGAGCCCAGAGACATGTCCCTGCCAGGCCCAGATCATCTACCCTCCCAGCTCACCCAAGGAGGGCCCCAGGTCAAGCAGGATCTGTACCTCCCCGGCCCAGTATTTAGTTTCAGGGAGAAGACAGGGGAAAAGTACACATTTCCCTCATATCCATTATGGGAAGCATATATGTTCTTGGTTTAAAAATCCCTGCTCCTGCTCCTTCACAGGAAAGCCATGAGGCCTAGCCTCAACTCGGATCTGAGGTTAAGGGTCTCTTTACAAGAAGAACCTAATTAGAGATACTGTCACTGTCTGTAGGTGTCTATGAACAGGATACCTCTTTTGCTTTTGTGTATTTGATACTGAAACATTTTCAGAAATGTGTCATATTGAAAAGCAAGGTGTAACACTTATCGTATCAGTAAGTTTTGTGATTTGTAAACATTTAAAAATTTTGATATCCTACAAATAAACACGTTAAAAATATGCATGGCTTCCCATCTTGCCAGTTAAAATAATTTCAAGACCTTAAAAAAAAAGACATTAGCTATTCATTGTTATAATTCATTTTAGTTAAGGGAGATTATGTCTAGTGCTCAGTGTCTGCATTATGACTTGTACAGATATATTTTACACAGGATACAGATGATAATAAACAGTTATCATAAGCTAATTCTCATGAAAGGCAGGAAACAGCTGTACCTAGAATCCAAATCAAATAAGCTTAAAGTCAGTTTAGTTTGACTTTGAAAGACATCATAGGATGTTTAACTTAGATTTATTTCCTGGTCAGTCTACCTGTGGCCAGGGGTTCATATATTCACTGTATTTTTCCTGTGATTTCCTCACAGGAGGCACCATCAGTCAGCAAGCAAAGGGCACCATCAGATTCCTCAGATCCTGTCTTAACCTACATTTTTTTTTTTCTTTGAGACTAGGTCTCATTATTTTTGCCCGTGGAACCACAGGCTCTCATTGCCCGGGGTACCACAGACTCAAGCAATCCCCAGCCTCAGCTCCCAGGTAGCTGGGATTACAGGTGCATGCCACTACACCCAGCTATTTTTTGGAACTAGGTCTCACTATGGGCCCCAGGTGGGACTCAAACCGCAATCCCTAGCCCCGGCCGCTTCATAGGCTGAAGCTTACAGGCATGAGCCACCGTGCCCGCCTGTCTTAACCTCCTTAAAGAGTTCTTCCACAGCTTTGGGCCCTAAAGACTTACTTGGATTTATTGTACTCAAATTCAATGTGCAGACAGTCCTCAATGCCCACCTCCATCTTAATGGAGGAGTTCAGCTCCGGGTATGTGCTGAGTGTGTGGACCACAATATCCATCTCTTTGACGACATCATTGAGGCGGCGGCTAATGGTGGCTCGAAGGAAATACCTGTAGAGGTGAACATGCAGTAAAAGAATGCGCTAGTCTACAGACCCACCAATGCAACCCATCCAATAGAACCTCTTGCAAATGATGAGCCCTTACAGGACTTACAACCACTTTAGAGCTTTGTATTCCTCCAAAAATTTACCCCTGTGGACCCTCCTCCCAGAATAGTCATATATGCACTCAAGACACACAGTTTTGCAATTACAATTCCAGAGACCACAGAGATCTTTCCCCCAAATCCAGCACAGAGATCCTTCCCCCAAATCCCAAGTGAACCCATCCCTAGCTTAAGAATGCCACACTAAGTAAAAGTGTTTCTCAGCTCTGGACTCCAACAGCATGGGACTCAATGCCTTTTATGGCCCTCATCACTATCTACCATGTATTTGTGTACAGGTCCTTTTTTTTTCAAGTAGCTCCTGACTCTCTAGGCACAGGAAGCTGTCTTATGCACTTCTAGCTGCATGTCTATTCATTTAAAAATACTTAATCAAAAAGTACTTTTCAAGTCACTCAGCATTAAGAGAGGGATAAGGAATGGACACATTAAGTCAGCTACTCATTCAGCAAACATTTATTGCTAGGCATAGGCCAAGTAAGACTCATCTCATGGGGAGCTCACAGCCCACTGGGGAAGACAGGCAAATAAACAGAAAAATTAGAACACATGGGAAGTACTAACTCAGATATAGGGATCAATGCTGTGGGGTGAGAGAAAAGAACGTTCAGGAAGAGTAAACTGTGTAGGCAAAGTAACAAAGGTGGGGAAAGACCTGGTTTGTTTGAAAAAAGAAAGTCTGACTGTCCTAGGATCCCTGAGGAGGGGCTGCTACCATGGGACAACTCTAAGGTCAATATGACACCTTCCATTCTGTTGGTGCTTCAAAGTCCTCGCTAGAACGTGATGAACCATCTTTTCCTCCTGATTTTCTCTGTCTGCATCACTTGTCATTGGTAAATTCTATTGACGTCTGTTAAGAGTCCTCAAGTTTCTGCTTGTTCCCATTGTGTCCATTAAAATCAAACTCTCAGGACCTGATATGAACCTTCTAGCATCTTTGTCTCCACACTCTACTCACCTATCAGATAACTACAGATGCACTTGACAGAACCAATCTACTACCCAAGAACAAAGAAAAAAGGAGTCTAAAATAATCTTTCCATGTTTCCCCACTGCCCACATAATAAAAGATACAAATCCTTAATATGGAATTTACATCTTCTCTTAGTTGCCCTTACCTAATTTTTCCCTTCTTTTACTCCTCCATCAACATAAAACATAAAGTGCAATTAATGTGGACAGCATCGCCTTTCTTTCCTGTTTTCATTGCTAAATAGAGTCATCCCAAAATATGCCACTCTTATACTGAGCTGATTATACTGAGCTGAAGGCAACTGAGCAGACACACAAGAAAACCCTCTCTGCAGTCCCCTCTCCACCAGAAAGGGCATATCTTTTTTAGTGACCAGAGTCAGCTCTAGACTCCTGTCAGCCCAGGGATTCCCAAAGGAACCTGAAATAGTGCACATCACCCATGTTTCCCATATATTTACCTTAACACAATCAGATTTCCCTCTAGGTTCAAAATGTCTTTCCTCTGCTTGCCACTTCTTCATAAGATTATTTTTCTTCCACTAAGATGGCATATAAATTCCAGATTCTAACCAATCAAGTTTTATTATAGTTCTAACCACCAGTGTGTGTTAGTGAGCCTAGAGTCTTGCTAGCCTGGACAGTGCATGCATGAATAAACTTCTTTTCCTCTTGACAATCTGTCTTTCATCAAGTGAGAATGGCCTAGTTAACAAACCTAAAATGGGTAGAGGATTTTTTTTTGTCCCCTGCAATATATAACATATGATGTTCATTTTAATCATTTAGGTGCACATTAGCACATGCAGTGCCAAGAAGCAATCCCCTTCATCCATCTGTAGAACTTCTTCAGTTTTCCCAACTTAAATTCTGTCCCCAGTATGCCCCTACTTTCCATCCCTCCTTCCCACAACCTCTGGCAACCACCTCTGTACTGCCTGTCTCTGACTGTAACTGCACATCTCTCATGGAAGTGCAACTCTATAGTGTTGGTCTTGATGACTTACTCATTTCACGTAGCATAAGGTGTTCAAGAGTCTCCACAATGTAGCATATACTAGGCTTTTATTCCTTTCCATGACTGAGTAACAGGCCATTTAGCATACACTACAATTAGTCAAGCCATTATATGTTGATAGACATTCTGGTTGTAACTACCTCTTGGCTACTGTGAATAATGCTGATATGAATCCTTTTGAGTCCTTGCTTTCACTTCTTCTAGGTTCATACTCAGAAGCAGAATTGCTGGATCACATGGTAATCTTATCTTTAATTTTTTTTGAGGAACTATCATTCTGTTTACAACATCTTTCTGATATAAAAACATTTAGGTGAAATGTACTACAAAAAATAAAAAAGTCTTAGTGGGATATGGTGAGTATTGAAATCTCTCTATAGTGGCTGGAAAAGAAGAGTCAATAATCACGCTTCCAATGAAAGAGGGGACCAGGGAGGAAAAAGGAGAGGAAAGCTCTTGCTGCAATCTTCTCCTTCTTACACCCAGAATCCAGGTGAGGAATCCAGCCAACCATGTGTGACAGTGTCAAGACCTGGAACTACGTGTTGAAAGCCACAGGGAGTCAGTTTTATCCCAGTAACCTAACATTTTTGCATTACACACAAGAGTCTATAGCTACTATGGAATTTTATTTTGTTCCAGAGGTCTTGGAATCAGTCCTTATCCCCTGAATTTTTAAGACAGAACAATAAGAACAACCCATGTGCTTGAAATATGTTTACTAATTTTCAAAGATATTATGTTTTATTCTCTCATCATGCTAAAGATGGAGAATATCCAAATCTGTTACCCACTTTGCAAATGAGAAAGCTGAGTGACAGAGCTCAGCATCACCCTTCTGCTGTGTGGCCAACCTGGACCAGGGTGTCCTGATGCAAGGCGTGGGGCCAGAACTGTTCCGACCAGTACACAAATGCCAACTATATCTACGGCCATACCACCCTGAACGTGCCCAATCTCATCTAAACTCGGAAGTTAAGCAGAGTCAGACCTGGCTAGTACTTAGATGGAAGACAAATGCCAGGTATGAAACTATCTAAAAGTAAATTATATAAACTTATAATTAAATGAATAATAGTAAAAATGTAATATATTTTTAAGGTAATTTTTAAGGTACTATAAAAGGGTACAGAAAAAATCATGGCTTCCTCAATATGGCAATGCTACATTCTACAGTTTTCTTTGCTCTTGAGGGAATTTCATCTGGTGTCTCTGTGCACCAGTTATGCTACATAAAAGTGACCATGTTCCTCTTTCCCCAACTCTGCATCAGGGTGGTAGCTACTAGGGTGATAGTTATAAACTGACCACGGCAGTAACTGCACTATACAAATTAATAGTGCTACAAACCAAGGGTTTTTCCTTTTGATAGCCCATCGTTAAACTTTTACCAGCACACCATAGTTCTCAGCACTCTCCTTTCTACATATCCAGGTCAAGATCCTCAGTAACATGACAACTCAGGTCATTACCCACATGGGGCCGAGCAAGGTGGGGTGGGGCAGGCCACACTTACCGGAGCTTCACATTCTGCCCTGTGTAGGACTCATATGGCTTCTCCACATGTGTAAATTCGAAGTCAAAGGCCTGTGACTGGGTAATTTCTCCGGGCCGGGCCAAGTCCTTCACCAGGGACACAAACTCATGGTGGTTCCCACGATCATAGTAGAGCTCTGGGAAGAGAGCATCAGTCTCCCATCAGACCCAGAGCCAGTGAGCTTCAGGCTGCAGGAATCTCTTCTGAGAGACCCCCCCCCCCCCATCACAAACAGACTTCTACTAGCCTTGTTTCTTGTGGACTCACTTCCATGTGTCCCACCCCTTTTCCACATCCCCCACACATTGGTCTCCTTCCCACACCCCCCCCCCCTTACCAGGTTCCCCTTTTACAAAGAGAAACATAAAACAGCAGTAAAAACCCAGTATAATCCTGTTCTAGGTCATTAGGGCAGAAACTCTGTAAAGGACACAGCAGGTGGACAACTATCAAAACCATATTTCTTCAAACACCTTTTTGAAAACACTTCTAACTTTTGAAAGCATGCTCACAGTTACTTTACTAAGTCTTATAATAATTATGTGAGACAGGTAGGACAGGGCTGAGCAATTACTGAACAGATAAGGAAATTAAGGCCTGGTGGTTAAATGACTGGTGGGGTGGTTAGAGCCACAGGGTTGGCTGTAGAGCTGAGACTGGAGCCGGCCTCCTGATGGACTGTGCCTAGTTTATGGCCTGGTAAAGTGGGGGTGGTAAGCACTTCATAAGGTCTGACAACAGAAGAGATAATGCAGGTAAAGGATGTACAGTAGTACCAAAGAGACAGCAGACACTCAAAAACCATTAGCTGCTAACTGCCATCACCCCTAAAAAGGAATCCTGCAGTCATTCTGCAGTGTTGATGCTATTTCCTCCATCTAGACCAGTGGGTCTCAAATCAGTATGTATTCAAATAACTTAAAGGCTTTGTTAAAAAAAAAAAAAAAAAAAAAGGTACAGATTGCTGGACCACTCCCCTAGTGTGTTTTAGTCAGGGGGCCTGAGTTAGGGCCAGAGAATTTCTAATAGGGTCCCACGGGAAACTGGTTCTGTTGCTCCAGGGACCATACTTTGAGGAACACTGAAGTTCATCCTCCTCTGCAAGTAGTTCTGGAATTTCTCTAGTATAAGTTCATGTCATCCACCCACCTATGTTATTGCTTGCTTGCTTGCACTCTGCTGTTTAGGTGCTAACTTTTTGCTCTCTGCATGGCCTTAAGTGATAAAGCCTATATCCCCATCTTCCTGACATCCCCAGACCTACCAGACAGTGATGACCCATGCTACTGCCACATTCCAGTCAGAGCACTGCTCCTTGGGCATGCCGGGGCTCCAGTCCTAGAAGAGGACTGCAACCGGCAGTAGGCAGGCCAGAGGGAATAGGACAGATAGTACACTTGCTACTTCTGCCATCAGCTGCTCAGGGACCTGAAGACAGGTCCACAGAGAGGAGTGTCTGGGACAACGACCCAGCTGGCCTTCTCCCATTGCTCCAGAGCACAGCAGAGAGTCTTGGGAATAACCTGAATTGCAGGACCGAGCTGATCTGCTCTGGGCCCACCTGAGACAGCACAGGGTCTGAACCCTAATCTTGATCGAAGCCTTCTTTAACCTACAAGCCAGATCTCTTGTCTCCTGAGAGCCAAAGGTGTCCAGTCTTGCCCTGGGGTTGAACCATGCCAGGATGGAGACAAAGGTTCCAGAGGTGCATTTGGCTGAGCACACACTTACCCACTTGCTGCCCTAACAAGCCTCCCCCCAGAGGACCTTGCTGTTGCAGAAGGGAGGCATTTGACAGCAGGCAGGCTCTGTCCTCAGATTCAGCAAATGAGTGGAGGTGGCTGCAGTGTGGTTTCTCCCGGAGGAGTGCTGCCACTTCTGGATGAGCTTACAACATATTCTACAGTCTGTTGCCCATTCCCTCTGCAGTCACATTTTGATCCCATCTTATATAAGAAACAATCCACCTTCTCTTCCAAACACAAATGGCTTCAGCAACAGGCAGCACTCTGGGTAGTAAGAAATAATCCACAAAGCCACTAAATGAGAGATGACAGCTGTAAACTGAGGGTAGGAGAAGGATGGGGGAAAGAGGACAACCCATTGTGTCTCTCAACATCCAGTGACAGTGGCTGCCAATAAAAGTAAAGACGTGCAGTCAGCAGGGAAGACAGAGGCCCTGGCCAGCCCCAGACAAGGGTTCCTCCCCTTACTACCCCTTCAGACCTTGTTAATGGTTCTGGCTTCTACCTGGGAACTGACCCTTAACTGCGAACTTTCCCAAGCACTGAATTCTGGCCATAGTTTTAGGCAACAGAAGCAGGCAGAGTAAGGCTCCAATGTCCATGAACTTACAGTGGGAAATCCCAGTCAGGAGAATTGGAAGAGATGGATGGAAAAATACACAAATGTGATCACACAGCCCAAAGGCAACATGAGCAACAAAACAGAAGGATCAAAGCGTGTTTCAGAGCGCACGCAGACTGCCAGCATCCTAGCATCCTAGCAACGGTGCGCCTGACTGAGTGGGGAAACCTGGCTGCAGCCAGAACCTCTGGCAGGAGAGGGCCTTCCCTACACAGTGTCATGTTCTCTGCGGTGCTTCTAGAGGACCCAGGTTCACACCAACTCCTTCGCCAAACATCACAGAGAAGCAGCCAAGGTGTAGCCTAAGAACAGCAGGACAGGGCTTTGAGCCAGGAGTTCATAAGCTGTTTGCAGAGCTTCTCCAAACACTGCGGGGCAAAGGGGCAGAAAGAGCAGCCATACTTGACCACTGGCGTGAACATTTGGTTTCCCCTTGCATAAATTAAAATAGAATAGCCAAGCTGTTTTGGCAAGAGGTCCAGGCCCTAGGTCCTGGACACAGCCCTGAGTCCTGAAACTACTTATTAATAGATCAGAATCAATCCACTTAATCTCCATCTACCTTTTACTTAGTATTTCATGGGTTAATGATTTAAAATACAGAAAGTCTCTGGAGTTTTTAGAAGCACAGGCTTGATTGGCGCTGATGGATTCATATACTTTGGGAGCATTACTTTTAAGAACTCAAAGTCAGTATCTACTTGGCTATGGAGTTACAAGGATATTTGAAAGATTTGTAAACTATCTTTACTCTGTCCCAACAAGCAGCCACAAGTCATCTCCACTTCTTCTCAACTTCCAGAGTGCTCAGAGGTCAGCCACTTTAGGCTAGATATGAACCTCCCAAGTTCTTTGTAAAAGTAATTTCCCTGTCCTTTGCCTCTTCCTTCTCAGCCCAACAGTAGGAAATGACATCTTGTCATTCTGTCAGGAAGTTTTCATGGTGAAACTTGCCATCAACGGCCAAGGAGTGAATTTACCATTTGGAAGGAAATTGAGCCAGCTTTGTATCACAGAGCCAGCTTGTGAAAGACACCCTGAGACTTGCTGTTGGGCTAGGAGCATGTTTAATCCAGGCTTTAAGCCGGATTAAAAGCATGGAAAGTCAGTCAGGGCAGAAGGACTTCCAAAAAGCCTCTTCTTCATCCTGATTCCCCCAGCTACTGTATGCTAGAACTTGTGCTCCTAAGATTTAAGCTCGCCACACCCACCCAGACCTCCTAGCCTCAAGAATCTGCTGGGGCTGTGATGCCTCTGGGCTGCCCACACCCAGGCACAGCCCTGAGTCCTGCAACTACTTATTAATAGATCAGGATCAATCCATTTAATCTCCAGCTGCCTTTTACTTGTATTTTCATGGGTTAATGAATTAAAATACAAAAAGTCTCTGGAGTTTTTAGAAGCACAGGCTTGATTGATGCTGATGGATTCATATACTTCATATACTTTGGGAGCATTACTTTTAAGAACTCAGTATCTAGCCGGGCACGGTGGCTCGTGCCTGTAAGCTTCAGCCTATGAAGCGGCCGGGGCCAGGGATCGCGATTCGAGTCCCGCCTGGGGCCCGTAGTGAGACCTAGTCCCCCAAAAATAGCTGGGCGTGGTGGCACACGCCTGTCATCCCAGCTACCTGGGAAGCTGAGGCTGGGGATTGCTTGAGTTCGTGGTACCCTGGGCAACGAGAGCCTGGGGTTCCACGGGCAAAAATAGCGAGACCTAGTCTCAAAAAAAAAAAAAAAAAAAAAGAACTCAGTATCTACTTGGCCATGGAGTTACAAGGATATTTGAATCTGCCCTCCTTTGCAAGTTTGTTTTCTAGTTACTTTTGGTTTATTTTATTACATTGGTCTCCAAGGCAGCCCAGTTCTGTCTTCCATCATCCATTAGTATTTCCCAAATGATTCCAGCTGAGAAATGGTCTCTCCAGAATTTCCCTTGGTGCCCTGTTCTATCACCTTGCATTCTTCTAAAGATGTGGCCAGGAGCTGCTACAGTGACATGGAGATGCCCTCCCACACACTTGTTGGCCCTGCTAGACTACAGACGAAGTCATCAGAGAAAGGATACTATGTGCAGAAAATTCCCAGCACTGTCAAAAACTTAGAGTAGGCAAAGACAACGTGTACCGAACAAGTAAGTAAGATCTGATTATATGCTTGAGAGAATGACATTCAACCATCTGAGCAGGCATGCAAGGCTTAAAGCACCACAGGTGACAACTCATATTTCTTAAATATAGGGAGAAATCAGCCTCAACATGGCATAAGAAAATGTGATGAAAGATGCACAGGCCCACATTAAACCCACATAGCTGAAATGCTCCCTTAGCCCAGTTCTCTCAGTGAAGATGCTGTGCAAAGCAGCGCATGTCAATTCTGAGTCATCGTAGTTCTCAGTGGCCATGAGGATGGCTTGCACGTAGCTCATCCATGCCTCTGCTGCAAGCATGAGTGCAAGTTCTTTCTTTCATTCAGATAACCCTGGTTTATCAAGGGGAAGATAGGAAACACAATCCAGAGAATAGCTTATGTTACTTCTTGGGTCTGACCAATGTATCCAGTTAGCAAATATTTACTGAGCACCTACTCAGTATGCTAATCACTGAGACTAGAGACTAACTCCCTGGCTAATGAGGGTCTGAAGGAAGACAGATACATGAAACAAGTCAAGTCAGAAGTTTACCTGCTTGAAAAGAGGTGCCAATAATGCCTCTGAACGAACAATGGAAGAAGTGCTGACATCAGCCAGGGATGTGAGGAAAGGCTTCCTGATGGATATCAAGTTGTTGTGCTTTGAAGGATGAGTAGAAACTTGGATGTAAAGTCATACCTTGCAGAAAACTTCAAACACAAAGGAAAGAAACCAAGATTCTAAAAGGAACATGATATTTTAAGGAAACTACAGTGGTGAGGGGGAAAGTCAGGTAGAAGTGAGGCTGGAAAGAAAGGGACCAGCTCAGAAGAGATTCAGATGTACTTTTTCCCTTTAACTAGTAGGAAGCCAATGAAAAAACTTTTAAGTAAGGGACTAACAGAACTGCCATTTAGGAAGTTCACCCTTACAGAAGATGAACTAAAAGAAGAGAAAAACAAAGGCAGGAAGACTGTTTAGGAGACTACTACAAACAGAACTCTAAGGGCTGTCAGATGTATTGAAAATGGAGAGGAAGCACATATTTAAGATCTACTATAATGTTACTGGTGAGAACCAAGATTAAGAAACCATGTAGATGGTATGGGAGAAGGAAAAAAGAATCCAAGAAAGTCAGATTTTGAGGCTAACATAGGCCTAAATGGAGGAAGTCGGTCAGAGAAAAAGGAAGGCTGGGATTGGAGCAGAAGGAGCAAGAATTTCTGTTCTGAATACATCTTCGAGAGGCCTGGGGCAGGGTGGGGGGGAGAGAATATTCAGGCAGAAGTGTCTAGGGCAGCTGTAAACAGGCATGTTTTAAAGGTCTAGCTCCCAGAAATTTCTTGAGCAATAAAGTTGAACAGAGAAAGGGAAAATACTGACCATCTTAACTACCTTTTCCTCAGCCCCTACTATGTGTGCTAAGCCCTGCACTTCAGTTATGTTATCTCTGGTCCTCCCAAGACCTTAGTAAAATCTTCACATTATAAACTGCACCTTGTCTAATGAAGTAACCCGGTTTGTTTGATCTTAAATCCTTCCAGCGACTACATAGGTGGAACAGATACACTTTCATAAGCAGGACAAGGAAATTCACCAAACAGATAAAAAATATTAATACAAATCACTTTACTTCAAACTGTGAAACCTTGTAGAAAGGAGGCAAGGAGAAAAAAGAACCAAATTCAAAATGTTATGGTTTATATGAAAAAAAATGTTTAGTTACAACAGAAACCAATGAGGAAAGTGACAGAGTACACTATCAACTTTCTTACCCACACACGTGAGACGCATACAGTCAGACCTCAGAATCTGATCAAAGTGTCATCTACTCATACATAGTCAAAGAAGGCAATGAAGGGGAAAACCACATGACCACAACTTACTCAAGTCACTCACTCGCTCCACTCTGGTGCTTCAGGCTCTGCTTGCCAAGACTGTCTCAGGTATGAGATACAAATACATTCTATTCTGCACAAAATGTGATCCCCCGACCTCTCAACATTCTCAGAGTGTTATTTTGCTATCCTGGACTCAATGGCAAGAAAGCTGAAGCACACAGAGGGGCACACTTCCCCAAATGCTTCATTTCCTATTGCTAGGATAGGTGACATTTCACCTCTCATAGTTCTCTCTCACACTGATCACATATCACCACAGTATAGACAGACAAATATGTCTGTCTACACTCCTACTATAAAGCCAGAGAATTCATACAATAACTTTAACCTACTACTTACTCACTACTTGAAAAGTAGTAATTCTAAGTGGGCCAGGGCTACTCAACTATCTCAAAGAGATGAATGCTTTGGATTCACCATATCTACCTGGTGGTTCAGGTGATTTACCCTCCAGAGCACATGTGGATATTGTGCTTTTGGTGTTCTAATGGAGAGTCCCCAGACACTACTAAACACCCGACAGCACCAAAGAGTGATCAGATCTAAAATGTCTGTTGAGAAACTATGTAAGCTAGAAGCAGAAGCATGAAAGTTACTCTTCAGTCTCCCTCATATATTAAAAAAACAAACAAACTCATCTGAATTTAAAACAACAGGAAGGTTCTTAGAAGGTCAAGCAGTCTTCAACCTGATTTCATTTGCTAAGTATAGAGGCAGAGGCTTCAGAGAGCAATGGACTGCAGAGACTGGCCACATGGACTCCTTCCAGGGTTCCTACCTGCACCAAAATGTTTGCTACCTCTCTAAAGGCAGTAGAACAGGTGCTTCACTGAACTATGAGGATGTGAGAAAAGTGTTTACCTGGCTTTCCCAGGATGTTCCAAAAACTAGGGTTATGTATGCAGTGGGTGGTTAGAGGACATGGGTTCTCTGCTAGAGGCTTTTCCAGCTTACAAGTATATTTCCTGTGAATCTGCTCCTGTCTAATGAAAAGATAATTCATTTCATAAGTACCTGAGAGTATTAATAAACACAAAAGTCCATTCTTAGAAATAGGAACAATGCCATCTTTACTGGCAACTCCCAAAGCCTTCAGTATTGTTACTGTCTTTTACTGTCTAGTTCTACTTACTAATAATCACATTAAGACTACCGAAGCATCAAGAAAGTTTGGTCACTTCATTTTTTGGTTTTAGAAGGATCATTTCTTTGTCTTTACAGAGGAAAATTATCAACAGATAGCATTCTAGGATAGAAGTCTTAGAAATAGAAGCTAGGTGAACAGACAGAAGCTGTAAGTTGAAGGACTTCTTTTCAAAATGTATAAGGATAGGCACTTCAGAGGTACGGGAAACTAGTGAGCATCTCTCCCACACCACACCTAAAAGAAAATGCTAGTGGATGGGAGTGCAACTGAGGAGGCACAGAGGACTCGTTTAACTTGGGGTCTGCCCAAGTCTTGTGGATGTCCGGGTGATGGCAAAGGTAGTACTGGAAGAGTGGTTTCCCTGTCACAAATCCACCTGCAAGCTATGTATGGCAGGAGCATCTCACTCCCAACTCCTGGAAGCACGAGTAAAGCTGAGTGGCAAGATGAAGGGGACAGCTGGGGTATCCCGGGGCAGGGGCGCGGTGCTCGCACCTCAAGGAGCGGCAGGAGCGCTCTCAGCTGCCACCCCCGCCGCCCTCGCGGAGCGCTGTCACTTTTGGCCGGGAAGACAGAAACGCAGGGACACCTCAGATTGCAGAGGGCAGGGGCTCAGACGGACCTGCAGGAGCTGGACCGGGAACCACCCCGTTCCCCTGGCCCAATTCGGTGGCCAGGTCCTGCGGACGCGGCTGGGGGAGGGAGGCCCCGACTCACCGATCTGCCCGATGAACTCGATCTTGATGCCTTGGTGCTCTAGCCGCTTGTTGGGGTTTTTGAGTGCGAGGCTCACCTTCCCAGAGACCGTCTCTCCATCGTAGAAGAGGAAATATTTCTCCTTCTTTCCATCCTCCGTCTTGTGCTCGGCCCGCTTCCTACTCTCCGCATCGTTCAGTAGGATTTCCACCTCCACGCTCTGCCCGAAGCCGAAGAAGCTCATCTCACCGCCGGGCCGATCTTGGTAGGAACGCTCCTCTCTACAGGCGAGGGTGCGCTAAGGGAAGGCCGGACGGTGGGTTGTGGACCCCAGTTCCGCAGCCCGGCGGGGGGCGACGCGCGACTCCCCGCTCCTCCGGGAGGGGGCAGGGCCGGTTGTGGTGCCCCGAGCACCGAAGCACCGCGGCTCGCCTATCCCGAGCGAACCCTAGCGGCTGGCGGCAGTGAGGGGCAAGGGCCCGCAATGCAATTCTGGGGTCCGCAGTGCAGAACCCGGACGTGCGTGGCCACAGTCGCCCACCGGGTGGGGTGCGGACTAAGCAACTGAGCCAGCAGCCCCTAGCCTCCTGCGGTGCAACGCACCGAGGTGCTTAGGCGGCTCCGGGTGGGGAGGGGGGGCCCGGAGGGGGAGCGGAGGAGATGGGGGCGGTCTCCAGCCCGCAAGCGCCGGGGCCGCCAAGCGCATGCGCACGCTTGAGTCTCCGAAGGGTTTGCCTCCAGGCCGCCAGGAGGTGTGCTTGGTGCGCACGCGCAGTGGAAGGACAGTCAGTCTTCCCCTTAAATGACATGGCTGCCGTGGCCTCTTCCCAACGACATTTGGGCCCAGACAGCCCGCAAAATGCAAAGAATTGCAGATGTCTCGCCTGACGCTTTTCCTCTTTTTGCTTTTGTTTTTCCTTATTACCTCAGTTCCATGAACGTCGGGCTACCACCCATGTGACACGTATAACGTTTGACAGCTGTCTGAGTATAGTGGCCCTTGACACGCACGCGAAATGTCGCTTAACAGAGGGCAAAGGTGATAATTACAGGAAGTTTCTTCTAAACTCCCTTTAAAATGTCCACTACTTAGGTGAAAATGAGATGGGGAGATGTTATTAGAATTTGCCTTAGTTCCAGAGCCCGCTTTTAAAGGAAAGACCAAAAACCCGACCCTAGAACCCTGGCGCAGTCCGAAGTCCTCGGCCCGCCCCATTCTTTGCGCATGCGGCAGACGACCCTGCCGATTGGTTGGTGGAATGATTGGGCGTCCGGGGGTTCTACACCCTGTGATTGGTCCGCAGAAACGTCTCGGAGCGCGCGCGGGAGCGAGCTTTCAAAGTTGACCACGGCCGAGGCCAGCCGGTGCCGGGGCGGTAATGGCGCTGCAGGGCCTGGGGAGTGGCCTGCAACCCTGGTGCCCGTTGGATCTCAGCCCAGGTGAGGAGACGACGTTTCCAGTCTCGGGGAGGCCGGACTATGGTGCTTTGCACCTGCTCTGCCCCCAGCACCGGCCTAGGGGGAGTGTGGGGGTGCGGGGGGGAGGGCGCTCGCTCTCAGCTGGGGTCTGGGGTCTTCCGGTACATGCACTCCAGGATACGGGGGAACCGGGTCTAGAATGGGGGTTCCTCGCAGTAAAGTAACGTTTAGAAAAGAACTTAGGTTGCAAAAGTATTTAGTTTCTCTTGTGTTTTTTTTCTCGGCCTTCCACTTCTGCAGATCTTCATGAACCTTACCTGTTTTGTGGGTTTTTCTTTTTATTTCCATTCGGAGTAGCTTTTGTTTCTAACATTATATAAGTTTCGGGTGTGTTAAATAACAAATGGGTTCATTTTAAAGCTCTACCTGGCCCTATTAAGCCACTCACGAATCAGAGAGCATTCCATGCCGCAGGTACGGAGAGAACTCTGGAAAGGTGTACAAAATGAAAATATTTTAATAGGCAGAAGAAGGGAAGAGCAAATTATTTCAGACTGATGTGACTTATCTGTAGGACTGGAAAGGGAAATCGAAAAAGGTCACATGGCAAATTATCCGGGAAATGGGGAAAGTTACTTCACTGGTACTGACCATACTCATTTGGTACATTATATACTCACCTGGGAGAAATTGAAACCGTTAGATTAGGTGTTAAGTCTCGGTGGAGTTGGCATAAATGCCTCTACTGGGGCGCTTTTATTGTTTTAACAGGTGTGCAAAGTTTTTACTTGACACCTTTATGTGCTACATTTTGATCCTCACTAAAAGTCTCATTTCCACTCTCCCTCAAGTGTATTGTCCGCATTACCCTACTTGCCTACCCCTTATCCCTCTTCCCCTCTGGAGAGTTAAGGATTTTAGTTTGTTCCTTTATCTTGGTTTTGTTCTGTTTCGTTTTGTTTCTTTCATCTGTACAGCTTTGTATTTTCTAGTCAGTGTATACATTGTAATCACGGCAAGTCTAGTTTCCATTCACTGCTGCTCAGTTGACCTCCTTTACTGGTTTTACCTGTCGTGCATCTTCTCTTTAAGCAGTTAGAATTGAAAGCTTTGTTTTGGTCTTTATCTTCCACATAGGTCTGAAATTGTCTGATAATCATCTTTCTTTTTTTGACCTACTCTTAGCATCATTCCCTCAGAGTCTATCAGTGTTGTTACAGATAGTAAGATTTAATCTTTTTCTTCTACTGACTAGTATTGTGAATATATAGCAGGTTTCCTTATTTTGGCTTATTTTCCTTATTTTTGAGCAATGCCATAGTGAACATAGGGGAACGTGTTCATTGAGATGTTTTTGAATAATTATTTTTATATTCTTTGGATCAATATTCAACGTGGAATTGCTGGACTATATGGCATTTCAATTCTTTATTTTTTTGAGAAAAATCTGTATACTGTTCTTGATAATGGCTATGCCAATTTACATTCCTACTAACAGTGCACTAGGATTCCCTTTTTCCCACAGCCTCACCAATATTTGTTTGGTATTTTGGTTTTTTATTGGCATCCTAACTGTGTGAGGTGGTATCTCATTGTGGTTGTGGTTTTGATTTGCGTTTTCCTAAGGAGAATTAATGCTGAGCTTCTTTTCATGTATCTGTTGGCCATCTATCTCTATGCCCTCCTGGACCTTTCTATTCTTATGGCTTTAAATAGCACATCTATTTTCAGCCAGACTTAGGTTCTGTATTTCTTGATGATTGTTTCAACTGGCTGTCTCATAGACACCTCTGAATATCACATAAATAAAACCGGAATTCAGTCACCAGCCATTTTGCAAATCTGGTAATGAGACTTTTCCCTCTTCTCCTTCAAGCTCACAACCTCCTGTTATCTCACCTCCATCTCTCAGATCCTCCCTGCTCCATGTTTCTGGTGCTACTGTCCAGGTGCAAGCCCTCATTATAACAAACCTCCCCAGTGCCCTGGCTGCTTTCTGATGCTAATACTTCTAGCCCACCCCCCTCATGTCTACCTAGATCACTTTTGAAAACAAAAATGAATATGAATCAAGTATTTAAATCTGTATTGTTTCCCCTTTGTTTTCCTAACCAAGTGACCCGCCAAGTATTTAAACTGTCCCCCTTTGCTTCCTAAATAAATGGCACAATCTCTAGCCTGCCAGTTGTCTTCAACATTGACTTGCGTGACCTTAGAGTCTGGGTTACAAGAAATAGTCTCTTGACTCTACCATTTAGTCTATGTATCATTCAACTGAGCAAGTTATTCAACCTTGCTAAGCCTTGATGTCTTTCCCAGAGCTAGGCCTACTTTGTTCTTTCCTGAACAGGTTATACTTTCTTCCCCTTTGTTCTTTATTATACTGTTCTGTCTGGCATAGTATATACTATCCACTCCTCTCTCTTTCCCTAGTAAGTTCTTGTGCTTAAAAGAATCATTTTACCACCAATCCCTACTGGTGGTAGGGGAACTATTATAAGCAGTGCCAAAATAAGGAGTGAGATGCCTTGGCTACAATCGGTAACGGATATTAAATAGAAAAATACAATTGTGTTTTTGTGTTTTCTTTAAGAGCATGTTTTATACCATTGGAATACATGCTATTGCAAATTTACTTCAGGTACAGGTTAAGGTACCCTCCTCCAGGGTCAACTTATGACTGACAGAAGGTGATGGACAAATTGTTGACTTAGGAGAATGTATCTAGTTAGCTACAAGCTTTTCAAGTATAATACTCAGAATCCTGAAACTCTAGGGTCTAATACCTCTGGATTTTCTTTACTTATACCATGCCCAACTTTTAAAAATCGGTGGTGAATAAATATTTCAAGATGATTAATAAATACAAGATGATTAAGTAACACCGATTAATATGTCCAAGTGGTTACATGTTTACATCCAGTCCTCTCTTTAGATTTCAAGGAATACTGACAAAAACACTGACAAAAATTTGTTTGGAACATACTAGAAAATTTTGGGGAATTGAGAGATTGGCAAAGAATACAACAAAAATGCTGTATTAAAGTCACATTATCTTATACCAGTGTGTTTAAAACTGTACCTATTTCTGATCACGAGTCTGTTTTGTCTAATTTTAAACTTTGGAGAAATTGTGTCCTTTTCTTTTTTTTAACATGTCCAGTGACCCAATAAGTGCTTTATTTGCACTTATTAAATAATTTTCACAAAAGGACATCTGAGGCAATCTTTGAGTAACCTTTTTCTTTTCCATAAAGAATGTATGAGAAAACCTGATCATTGAGTATTTTGAAATATGCTTTCCCCAAAAGGTTATATCTGAAATATGTCTTTCTTCTTATATTTTTTAAATCATCCTCCTAATAACCAGATGGTATTTGTGATTTCAAAAACAGATGTTCTTTACCTTTTCTGCTTTCCTTTAATTATGTCACACCTGTGCTGTATAATTAAATGTGAATTGTGACAAATTAACTTCTACTGAATGTACTAGAGTCAGGAGATTGTTTTTGTTGAATGCACTTATTGATTTAATTGCATTTCCCCCACTAGAATGGGTGGACACAGTGTGGGAACTGGACTTCACAGAGACTGAACCTTTGGACCCCAACATCGAAGCAGATATCATAGAAACTGGATTGGATGCATTCACAAAACTCTATCAAAGTCTTCTCCCCTATGCTACTGAAGAACATGGATCCACAGAGGTAAAAATAAATAAATAAATAATAATCAAGCTTGCCATCTTCCGTTAGAAATTAAAGATGAAAATCATTAGACTCTAGAAATTAGCCTTTATAGTATTCAGTTCATAAAGAGCATGACTAGGGTAACAGAGAGTATGGTTCTTTTCCTGGAATATCAGGTTTCCTTTAGAAGACTGAAGTAAAGGAGGGGGGAAATTATACCAACCCCGTCCACTTTTTACAACAAATTAAAAAAATTAAGGTCAAAATAATGAAGAAAACCAGAAAAGTCATATATGCAAAGAAAACCAAGGACCATGCAGAAACAATTCAGGCTACCTACTTTAAGAAAACCCGATATGATACTAAAAACGTGATGAGTTGAACAAAGAATTACTTTAAATAGGGAGTTCTTCCTGACGTATTTATCATTAACTACTTTACAAAAATTAGAGCTGGGAAACGGGAAAGAAAAAAAGACTATTTAGATAGTAACATCCCTAAACAATTTAAATTAACAAAATAATTTCAGTTACAAGTTTCACTTAACTGTTGGAAATTAAATCACTTCATTAAACATTCATAAAATATAATGCCAAGTACTACATTTAAGTACCTTAGAAGATAAAGTGATGATTTACATATAAATCCTTTCCTACATCAGGGACCCTTCCAGTGAGGAAGAGTAGAAAAGTCTGGCTTTCAGAAGGCTCCCCACCCCACATTTCAGCATTTTGTTAGCCAAAACAATCCTCAGACCATATCCATCTGCAAAGATCCATCCATGATCTAGAGGGGAGCTAGAAATATTTGGTGAACTGCAGTGTTCACCATTGCTCTAAGAGTGGTGTAGATGTCATCTAGTAGGGAGTGGAAAGGGGAGCTTGGTAAGATCAGGAAGGTTCCAGAAAGAAAGTAGTTGAAAGCAAGTCTTAACAAATGAGTGAAATGTTGACTGGTAGAAATTAGGACTGTAAGGGAATCCTAGGGAAGGAGCAATACAGTGGGGACATACAGGAATGCTCTAAGGATTATGAGACGTGCTAGTAGCATACAGAATTTTAAGAATGTGTGGTGGAACACAGGACAGCAAGTTAGACTGAGAGTAGATTGTGGGCAGTTTTAAGTAGGTTTCTCTTAACTGTGGAATGCAAACTTGTAATAGAGTGTTCACTATATCTAAGTCTCAGCTCTAGGGATCACACATATATTAAGTCATTGATCCATACAACCATCCTATGCAGAAGGGTTTTTAGGAGCATTAGAATAAGTAACAAGAATAGATCTATGAATGATATGCTGTGGTCTGGAGTTTTGTTTGAGGATTATAATGCGGGAAATTGTTTGAAGTAGAATTAATAATGTTTTGTGAACTTATACTTAACTGATGCCAGAAGATATGATGGGAAGTGCTACAATAGATGAGTATAAGGGATGAGAAAGGAAATTTTCAAGCATCCAACAGGATACTCAAAGGTAGGAGATGGATGACATTGTTGGCCAAGGTAGAGAATAAGGGAGAAAGAACAAAGTCAAATGGAAAAATTAGGAGTTTGGTTTTAAGCTTTTGAAAGTGAGATTTTGTTAGATCCTCAAGGAGGTGTAATTGTTTGTTGGAAACATGGATTGAAAGAATAGGAGAGTCAACGAAATAGAATGAAGACCCCCAAATCAAGGTGGTGGTTGAATTGTAGTGATGTGTGACATTAGTGAGGGAAAGAAGACCCAGGGCAGAAACTGAGAAAGCTCATGAAGGAAACCTGAGGAGTAGCATCAGAGTGTGGGCAGTGCTTATGTGACCTCATTAGCAAAGGCTAATAGGTGGAGCAGGGTTGCAAAGTGGTGTTGAGAAATGAGCATGAAATTGCTAATAAAGTAGCAGATGACTCCCCCCCCATTCCCCCCAGAAATTTCCTAGTAAAGGAAAGGAGAAATCTGAGAGGTTTTCAGCGATCGCTTCCTTATTTAACACATGCTAAGCAGTGTGGCTAAGCCAAGGTATAATCTACCACTCTCACAGTCTTTTCAGGGAAACAGGAAAGCTTGATTTCTTGAACTTGTACAGGCCTATTTTTTTGAGATACTCCAGGATAAATCTTATTTAGTTCCCCCTCTGTTTGGTTTATAGAACGAATTTATTCATGTGTTTAATAAGCAAAAAACATGAAATGATAAAATTAATAAATTTGTGGTTTGTATTTCTAGGGTTTATTTCCTTTTCACCTAGGCTACTTATAAAATCTGCTGAGGGAGAAACGTTCAGGTATTTCCTTTTCTGTTCCCATTGCCCAGAGAACATTTAGGTGTAAATAAAATTGTTGATTTCCTCAATTAGTATAGAGGGATAAATTTGGGTGCATTTGATGTAGATGGCGGTGTACCTTGTCTGAGTACACAGAATGCAGTGTGTCCCAAAAGTCATTAGTGTAATTTTTAGATGTAATAATTTTAGAAATAGTTATAGTTTCAAACAGCAATTTCTTTTTTGAAAGTTTAAGTTCTTAATACTTACCTTTGGAATTTAATTTTTTTTTTTTTTTATTTCAGTCCCTTTGAAGGTGGCAAAGATTTATAATTACGACCCAGAGTGGTCTAATCTTTTTTTTTTTTAAGACCCTAAATACTTATAAAGATCAAGTGTTAGGGTTTTTTTTTCCATTTTCATTATTTATTGACTTTTTTATTTACCGCTTTCCTCCAGAGCATTTGGGCCTTCTTCATTGAGAACAATATTTCTCACAGTGCACTGGTGGCACTATTCTACCACTTTGTTCAAACAGTCCATAAGAAAAATACCAGCGTGCAGTATCGAGAATATGGCCTTCATGCTGCTGGGCTTTATTTTCTGCTATTAGAGGTACCAGGTATGTATATTTTATAGGACAAATCTTTGTCATTTTTAGCTACTATTTTAATTAATTTTTAATTTTTTGAGCTCTTAGGCTTTTTTTCCTCACTTATAAAGTCAAACAGTAAAATGAAGTATATGGAATATTATATGTGTTTAGGAAATGCCTTTATTTCCTTTTAAAAAATGTTTTGTTTGCTGATACTCATTATATAGATGATTTGAGGGGTAACCTGGAAAAGGAATGTTTCCAAGCTATAAGAGTTCCAATCCCATCCACCTCCTCTAGTATAAAATTCTAAGATCCCCTCTCTTTTTTTTTTTTGAGATTACATTTCACTATGTTACCCAGGGTAGTCCCAGTCCTGCGGACTCAAGCGATCCCCAGCCTCAGCCTCCCAGGTAACTGGGATTACAGGCACCTGGCATGCTGCCCATCTGCTTTTTTGAGACCAGGTCTTGCTATGTTCTGTGCGGTAGTCTCAAACTCACGAACCCAAGCGATCCCAGGCCTCTTTCCTCCCAGCGCTTGAACTACAGGCACACACTACCACACCTGGCTAGATCATCCTCTCTTCTGACTCTGATTAGATCAAGAAAATCTGCTGTGGGGAATTATTATGTCAAGCTCCTATGTCAGGGAAAATGGAGTAAAATTATTCTAGTTGATCAAGAAAGCATGAGAATACCTCGTGATACTTGATACAGGAAGGAGTCTACTGATGAGCATCGCTTCACTTTTCTTATCAGAACACTTAGCTGATACTTCCTCCTGTGAAGAATGAAAGAGTCCCTTCTTCCCCAAACCCAAGAGGGGAGGGCAATATAGAGCATGATACCCCTGGAGGACCTGGAGTTCATATGGAAAAGAAAATCACAGGATTAATCAATTTGGCTGCTTGTCATTAGTAATATAAATGCATTTGTAAAAAATGTGAAGAACTTATCCCATATGGTTCTGGAATTGCTATGAAGATACATAAAGCCTTGAACACTGATTTGTATTATTGCTGTTGCTTCCATAATGATATTTAGTAGTACTTAGCTAAGCATTGTCTCAGTCATAATTGAACTCTCAGAAAAGTTGTAATTTTAAGAGTCTC
Organism: Uropsilus gracilis; assembly: GCA_004024945.1. NCBI lineage: Eukaryota > Metazoa > Chordata > Mammalia > Eulipotyphla > Talpidae > Uropsilus > Uropsilus gracilis. The sequence continues at coordinate 24,591 of PVHY01018592.1, forward strand.
ATCTGCTACCCACTGCAATAGCCAGGCACATAAAAGTGGTACTTTAAAAAACCCAGTTTTATTCTTATCTTTCCTTGCTAGCAGAAGTTCCCTCTAATTAAGTTTAAGATTCATGCCAGAGCAAAGAGGTGGGTGTTGCTAATTATATAGCCACATGTAGATTTCCAGCAAATCATATTCTTGCAAGTTACCTTCTGTTTCTAAATGTTTCTGCACTTGTGGTTAGTACCTATTGATACTTAAAATCCAGCCACAGTTTGCTCTTTTTCAAGATTGTTTGGGTTATTCTGAGTCCCTTGCATTTTCATGCATATATAAGGTTTTGCATGTCAATTTCTGCTGAAGAGAAACACTGCTGAGATTTGATCTAGATTGCACTGAATCAGTAGATCAGTTTGGGGAGTGTGGCCATCTTAACCATGTTAAATTTTCTCATCTGTCAGCATAAGATATCTTTCTATTTATTTAGGATTTAATTTATTTCAATGACATTTTGCAGCTATCAGTGTATTACAACTCTTGCGCTTCTTAGTTGAATATATCCCTAAGTGTTTTACTCTTTTTAGTGAAATTGTTTTCTTGTTTGTTTTCAGATTTTTTTTTTCTAATAGTGTATAGAAGTGATTATTTTTCTGGTATTGACTTTGCCATTCTAGTTATCTTATGGGTTGTCCTTGATTGGTACATCCTTTTCCCAGGATTTTACTGATAACCTATCTGCATTAAAGACTGTTATAGACTCTTGTCATTAGGTCATGCTTTTCATCCTCTTTGACAGCCTTTACCTTTTTATTGGACTATTTAGGCAGTTTAGAAACTCACATTTAACACAATTATCAATATAGTTAGGTTTTAGAATCCCATGTTATCTTCTCTTGGCTTAATTAACTATATTTCTTTATATGTGTGCTTTTAGTGCTAGATTTGAGTGTATAGTACTTTTGTCTGTTTTCAGATAATGTTCTACCAGTTTATAATGTAAAAGCTTTAAAAATGTCTTATTTCTTCCTCTTCTTTGTGCTACTATAGTTACATTTTATTTCTGTAAAAACCCCAGATTTCATGTTAACATTTTTCTTTGAATTATCTTTTAAAGGAATTTTTGAAAAAGAAACAAAAAAATCTTTTGTACTTAAAAGATTTCATCTTCTGTCATTTTCCTTCTGCTGAAGAACTTTCTTTGACATTTGTTGTGGTATAATTCTGCTCACCATCAGCAGCCCTTTTGAGTTTTAGTAGGAAAAAATGTCTATTTTACCTTCAAGAATGATAATGCTGAATGTAAAATTCTAGGTTGACAGATATTTATTCCCAGTGCTTTTACGGTGTTTGATTGTCTTCTGATTTAGGTCATTTCTGCTGAGAAGTCTCACCCTTCTGGTCATTGTTCCTCAGAATGGTTTTGAGTGAGCAGGGCTATTTAAAGATAGCCTGCCCTGTTAATTTGTTCCAGCAATTAATTATCTATGCTTTGGCGTTGATTCCTTCCTATTTATCATGGGTGAGTTTGCTGAACTTTGGGTCTGTGGATTTATAGTTTTCAATGAGTTTGGAAATTTTTTCAGTTATTATTTCTTAAAATATTTTCTTTCGTCCCCCTTTTTCTGGAGCTCTGATTACTCATGTTAGACTGCTTGATATTCTCCTGCAAATAACTGAGTATTTTTTGTTTTTTGTTTCTGTGCCTCTACTGTTTCTTCAGATATATATATATATATATATATATATATATATATATATATATATATATATATCCCTGCTTCATAATGTCCAATCTACATCAGCATAGATGGAGTTATCCAATGAATTTTCTTTTCAGATCAAGCAGGTTCTCTTGATTTTTTAAAAAAATTGTTTCCATTTTCCTTTGTTCACAGAGTTCTGTTTGTAATTCTTGTGTTTGTAATGTTTGCTTTAAGGTTCTAATCTGCTAATTCCATTATCTCTTTTGTTCCTTGGACTGGTACTGTTGATTGGTTTTCCTCCTTTCTGTGGGACATGTGTCCCTGAATCTCTGCATGCCTAATACTTTTTTATTGGGTGCTGGACATTTCGAATGTTAGGTTGCTGGGTGTCTTGATTTTGTTGTTTTTGTTTAAATGATGGTCCAGGTAGTTTCTGATTGGCAGTTCTTGGTCGATTGAGATGATCTCTTGATGTTTGTTTTTAAAGTTTAGTTGAAGCAGATGTGCAGTAGCCTTTTCTCTAGAGCTGGTTCAGCCCTGTATCATGGATTTTTGTTCTGAGATCTCTGCTGAATAATTTGTGCTTTTAGCAAGGTCTCCCCACTCTGGCTGGCCAGAATTCACATATGTCTCAGCCCTGTGTGAGTTCTGGAAAATGTTCATCTTTTAGTTCCTCGGAGATTGTTCTTGGCCCACCTTCATGAAGTTTTACCCCAGGCATGCCTCGTTTATATTTAGTCCTGCACAAATAACAGAGCTAGCTGACAGATTTTTATGTAGCTGCTTCTTTTCTAGAACTGCGCTCCATAAATCTAGCTACTTTGCTTCCTGACTCTGATTTTTGTATTCTTGACTTAGTTAAGACCACAAAGGCTTCACTGTTTTTCCTGTTATGTCCAGAAGTTGCCTTAAACTTTGAAACAAGGGCAATTTGGGGGTTTACTCACCTGTTTTCCTTTTCTCAGGAATTGCATTTTTATATGCTTGCTACTCCATTCTTGACCTGCTTGTTTTATATATTTCTATCAGTTTTATTGTTTACTGCAGGGGGACAAGTATAAAACTGGTTGCACTGCCAGTACCGAAGTTGAATGTTCTTTTTTTGCTAAAGGAGACGCTGTTGTTCAAGCTTACAAAAAAAGCAGGGTTTTGTTTTTTCATCAATTGGTTGCAGATATATTTCAACACAGTGAGCTCTAACCTACTTACTCTTTGTTTTTAATGTCCAGGCAGTGTAGCCAATCAAATATTCCACCCGGTCATGTTTGACAAATGTATTCAGACTCTGAAGAAGAGCTGGCCTCAGGAATCTAACTTGAATCGTAAAAGAAAGAAAGAACAGCCTAAGAACGCTCAGAGTAATACAAGAGGTAGTAGAAAAAGAGGAAAACTATCCAGAAAAGAGGAGATTGAAGTAAGTGGAATAATAAAGCATGTGTTCAAATACATGATTTTGCTTGAAAATTTTATAATATGGTTTCAGGACGCATAATTATAACCAAAAGGTCCTAAAGAGCATTAACTCTTCAGTATGACTTTAAGTTGCCTTTTGGGTTTCATGTAGTACTGAGAATGCTTTTCTACCATGCCGTCTTTCCAACCTCCCCTTCCTGTTCCCAGGTGTGCTTGACCACATGCTACTGTGTGTAGTTGCTACATAATCTTACTGTCATCAGAGAAGATGACTAAGTATTCTAAGGGGTAGGTCCATAAGAGCATAGTAGTATAACATTTATTCCCCATTTTTTTGTGACTGGGTGGGATGATAGTGGTTCACTGATGTGAACACATTTAAGAAACAGAAGCATTCTCAACGAGAGAGAAATATAGAGCTAGAGACTAGCTACCATCTACCTGAGTGATATACCGTTGTGTCCAAGGAGCATTCAAGGCACCTGGTCAGGAAACTGTCACCTCAGTAACCCAACAACATCATGGGGTTTACTGGATTTTTTAAAATTTTTTTATAAAATTTATTCCGGTTGACAATTTAGGCCATAGGCATGTACATAAAAATTCCATAAAAGGGATCAGTATGTGGAGGTGGGAGGGAGTGGTCAGGGAGGGAAGATGGTGGGTAGTCCCCAGGGAATACAGAGATGTGAAACACATATATAAAAAAATAAATAAATTTAGAAAAAAAGGAATCAGTACAATTTCTATCCTGGGAAGAAGCAGCTCTCCTGCCTGCCTGGCACTATGCAGATGGCTCTCTTTTTCTTTCTCCATTCCCTAATAACCCTGTCCTTTTTTTTTTCTTTTTTTTTTAATTTCATTTAAATTTTTTTAAATTTGCATATATATGTATATTTATATTTATATTACATTATTCCATTATTGTGTGCCCCGGGGCTTTCCCACTTCACTAACACTTGTTAACCATCCTGATCTTTTGTGCTCTTCACCTCCCCCGCCTTCTTCCCCCTTCTCCTCTCTCGCTCCATGGTTCAGTCCCATTGGTTGTTTTCATTCTTTCTTATTTGTTTGTTTTTCCCTGTATCCATCATATAAGTGAGACCATCCTGTACTTCTCTTTTTCTTTTTGGTTTATTTCTGCTAATATGAGTCTTTCTAGTTTCCATCCATGTTGCTGCGAATGACATGTGTTGTCTTCCTTGATTGATGTGGAGTATTCCATCATGTATATGTTCCACTTTTTTTTTTTTTTTTTTTTTTTTTTTTTTTTTTTTTTTTTTTTTTTTTTTTTTTTTTTT
>PVHY01018593.1:0-28974 GCA_004024945.1 Uropsilus gracilis
AATTGAACCAACAAGAGTATCCGATTCTGTTTCTCAAGTCAATCTCCAGTTCAGGGTGAGAGAGCGGGGAGGAGGTCACAGAGTTAATCATCCCCTACCCCCGCCCACCAGAGGAGGCTGAGTCATTTAGGGAGTGTTCCAGGTCCTCACTACATGAAGGGCACCAGTCACAATGACAGCAGTCTGGATGACTATGGTGCAGCCATCACCGCAGGACAGGGGATCTCTTGGTGGAGGTGAAGGAGGGCTGTGAGCAGAGTATTATTCTCTGGCTGACTCTGGGGCTCCTGTTTCATGGAGCAAAATCTGGAGTGCTTGGGCTTTGGGTCTGCTATTATCTTTGCAGGAATGATCAGAGTCAGCAGCATAGTTCGGAGAGGAAACCCCAAGAATGGTGATTCGGAGGCAGAAAGGAGGAAGTCCTTTTTTGCTGAGGGTCTGGTGACCTCAGGAGGGATCAAAGTGCTACCTTAGAGCATGGGGTGTGGGTGGCTGTAGAAGTGGAAATGGGAGGTGGGAAATTTAAAGTTGAAAACCCCAGAGTCAGCATGAGCATCCTGACCTGAGAAGGGCTGGCTTTAAGCAAATGGTGAAAGAGGCTAAATCTGCTGGGATTAAGCAAAACTAAATATACAAAAAGTGAAACAAAGAAATTCTTTTACATTTTTCCGAATGATGAGGAATGACTTTCTGAGCACCTGGCTTTAACTTTGGCTAAAGTTTCAAACCATTAATACATTAGAAGATGCACATGACTCCTATTTTTCTAAATGAACCTAAAAATGATTACTTTCAATTTTTATGGCAAGAAGTGCAGGAATTCTAGGAGAAGAAATTCCAATCACAAATCCCAGCCCGGTGTCATGGAACAGGGGTCTTTTTGGAAGTGGATTTATCTTTAGTTAGTGGCCAGATTGACTCCAGTGTGCTCACTGGAAAGTGGAAACTGGATGGCACCCAGGTTGTGAAATTGCTATGAGCTCTTCTGAAGATGTGACATATTTTTACTGGGAAGTGATAAGGAGTGACCCTGGGTGCAGGGGATGGGAGAGAAGGCAGATAAGCAATAAAGTCATGAGGAATTTGGGTTCTGGGCCATCATTTTGGCACCATTCTGAGGCAGGAGAGGACAACGGCACCAAACTGATCAATACTTCTGGGATGATGGCCAGAATAGGAGTAGAACTGTCCAGAAAACAGCATTTATCTGAAACCAAAAGACATCATCAGCTAATGCAGGAAGAGACTCTGGGAGGTTGAGTCCACCAACGCAAGATTGATGCTCTTGTGAAGTCTAAATAGCAGAAAAAAAATAGCAGGAGACTAAAGGGGATACCAATGAATTCTTTGTTCATGAGAATTTTTTGAGCTAAAGGGATTTTATTTTATTTTATTTTTTGTTCAGATGTTCCCGATAGTACTGTGAACTACTGACCTGTCCAAAAGTTTTTTTTTGTAAAGCAGAGAGGCATTCTTTTAAGTGAATGCTTAATCTGAATCTCTCAAGCAGGTATCAAGATGGACACCAGGAGTCAAATTATTAAAAAAGCATGTTTTTTTAAACAAAAGTAAAATCTGCCAGAAGCAATAATTGGTAATGAGCGTACTTTTGAAACAATCAGATTACCAAAAAAATGTAAGTTTTTCTAAACATATTGCAGCCAGTTATGTTTTATCTCTTGGCAAAAGTTTTTAGGTAGAATAGAGATGATGTCTCATTTTGTGATTGAGTGTCCTGAAAACTGTTGGTTTCTCTTGTTGTTTCCTAATTGTAAGCATTTTCTTTAGTAATTGAAAATTTCATATAACAGGGTCACTTCTGCTAATTGACTTATTCAGTACAATTTCATTCTGACCCTCTGTGGTAGTTAAATAATAAAACTGGAAATATTCTATTTTTCTAGTCTTGATTTTTTGAGATGTTTGTGGTTCGCATGGCAGAACTCTGCTAGCAGAGACTGAAGCAGCATTCTGCTAGTGAGTATCTTGTGACTCGCCTCAAGGAAAATGTCTGTATCTTCCAGACTGTTTGATTGCAGCTCTTGTTTTCGATTCTGGGGCTGGCTGTCTCCTGATGCTGCTGGTATCTGGTGTCAGCTGCAGTGAGCAGTAGAGAGTTATCTTCACTGCAGCTGCTGATGTCAGGGTCTTGGCAAGCTCAGATTCCGGGTCTTATCTGCCCTGTCAGGAGCACTTTATTTGTATTGCTCCTGTTGCCCCTCACCCCTCCTGAGAGTCAGGATAACAGCTACAAAGTGCTTTTTTTTTCTTTCAAAATCTGCCCTGGTACATTTTGAGGGACTTACACCCCTTGGCAAATTCCTTCCCAGCAATCCCAGGAGTCCTCAGGTTGTGTTTCGTGCTCTGGGGTTTTTCTCACAAACATCTTCAGCTTTTCTCCTCTGACTCACTTTGCTTTGATAATGTTTCTGTTTCTGGGGAAAATGTAGGTGGCTATCTGGCCTCTATTGCTTGTCAGCAATGCTGCCACTGAAATGAGTGCCCTCTAAGGGGAGACCTGGGCAGAGGATGCTTCCAGTTCTCCATATTGATGGTGTCCACAAAGAGGGAGCCTTCAAAACAGGACCCCTCTTCTACCACCAACATGTGTTGGTGCCCAAATTTTCAACTCTTTGCTCTGAGCGAGAGACTACCCTTGGATAAGCAGTTGACATTTCTATATGGCTTCTCATTGCTCAGGACTCAGGCATTAGTCATTGAGACCTTTGTGACTATTCTTGCTCACTGCTTTTGTTCAGTGCAGGACTCTGGTCTCCAATGTGTTACTGAGGTGAATAAGGTATGTGGGTGTCAGAAGTTGAGGGTGTATATGGTGGTAGATGGTTGTGTGATGAATTTATGTGGTGCATGCATGGCTGTGTATAGTGTGTATTTTTATGTGTATGTATGTGTGTGTGTGAGAGAGAGAGAGAAGAGGTGTATGTGGTATATGTGGGTGCAGGATCCTTGAAGAGAACCATAGCATTGGACCCAGAGGTCTACTTGCTAGCCCAAGACAGCTGAAGAATGAAAACAGCTTTCATATTTTCTTTCTTGCCTTTTTTAATGACTTGAATCGTTATGATAAGTACAGGTTACTTTTACAGGAAGGGAAAGACCTGTTTAAACAAAAGAGAATAGCATGTCTTCCCAAAAGTCACATGTTGAAACCTGATACTTGGTGGGACCTTTGGAAGAGGATTAGGTCAAGAAAGTGGTCTTCATGAATGGGACTAGTACTGTTATGAAAGGGACCCTAGAAGGTTTCTCTTCCCTTTTACCAGAGGTAGCTGCATCAAAAAGACATCAATCCAAGAACCAGGAGGTGGGCTCTCACAAAACATAGAATCTGTTGGTGATTTGACTTTTAACTTCTCAGTCTCCAGGATTGTAAGAAAAAAATGTTTTGCAGTTTATGAACTACCCACTGTATAGTGCGTGTCAAAGCAGCCTAAACAAACTAAGACAAATGGTAAAGTGGAGGATTTCCAGGTCCTACAGGAGAAAGGCTGTTTTAGTAGGTGGGCAGTAGGAGAGGGGAAGCTTGATTTAGATTCTGAATGGGTAGAACCACAGAGGAAAATCCACAGCTACGTCAGGGATGTGGGGGAGGGGATTGAAGGCTGACAGGATATTTGCTTAGAAAAGGTGCTCTTCAACTAGTCATCCTTAAACTGGCCTCTTCATACATTCTATTCTCTGGTTCAAGACTCTGAGTGGCATCTTAGACTCTTTAGACATCATTAACCTTGGTACTGGGAATTATTTAAGATTGCCCAGTCCCCCATTTTACCACAATTGCTTCCTATGTGAAGAGTTGTACTGGCTCATTTCCATTCTTGTTCATACCCAGGACTCCACACACTACTTTGCCAACTTAATTTAATGTTTTCTATTATTCATATACACATCTATATGCTCTATCGGATTTTAAATTCCTTTGAGGAGAGGAACTATATTGCCCAGTTTTAATCCCTTCTCCACAATTTAGCAGTTATTTATATATAGCAGGTGCTCAATAAATTAGAGCAAGCATTTAAGGAAGAAAGAGTTCACTCATCTCACTAGTGTGTTGAGGGCTGTATCTGGTGTAGTCACTGACTTCGATGCCTCTATGTTAGTCATGAGACTTAAGAAAAATTATCCCTGTTAAGAATATACCACATTGGAAAGCAACTGGTCCAGCCACCTTTGAAAGCTCTGTGGAGAACCCTCAAACTACTGAAAATGGAACTACTAATTGGACCAACAATCCCACTTCTGGAAATTACCCAAAGGACACCAAAACACTAATTCAAAAGGACACCCGTACTCATATGTTTATTGCAGCACTGTTTACAATAAGCACAATATGGAATCAACCCCAAATCCCCAATACAGATGACTTAATCACAAAGTTGAGGGCTATTTATACAATGGAATATTATTCAGCAATCAAAAAAGGCAAATTAGATGCATTTGTGTCAACATGAATGGAGCTAGAAGAAATCATGTTAGTGGAAATAAACCAGAAAGATAAAGTGAAATACTGCATGGTCTTGCCTATATGTGGGATATAGGGAGAACAAACAAAAGAACAAATAAGAAAAAAACAAACAAGGAAGACTTAAAGCTAACAAACTGACAGCAGATGGGGATGGGGAGGAAGGGAGAAAGCAGGTGAGGGATGAACACAGAGATTAAGATGATGGTTGATGGGTGACAAGATAGTGGGGAAACCTTGAGTATATAACAATGTGAAAAAAATATATATGTGTAATCAGATTAAAAAAACTCATAAAAATGTCACATTGTTCATGCTTAATCAACGTTAGTGTAATTTATGCAATTACTAGTCTGAAAACAACAGATCACAAAGTCTGTGAAAATTCAGTATTTTGCTTGTTTCTTCAATTTAAATAGAAACAAACCACCAAGAACCTACATGAAGAAGTAGGATTTCTACCTATGCGTGGTTAACCATGATGTAAGCAACAGAAAGAACAAGTCAGGTTAGTGGAGAGGAATGTCTCTTGGACAGGAGAGACTGATAGGTCTACTGAATGGCAAGTCCTGTGAGGACTGGGTCAACTTATTTTTGTTCATGTCATTGTCTTCAGTTTATAGAAAACTGTCTGCCCTGAAAAAAAGCTGAAAATATTTGATAAAAGGACTGGAGATTGACCCAAGACCCAGGTTCCTTGATAGTTCTACATTTTAAAAAATGTATCAAATATGTCCTTGGTATTAGAAAGAAAAAAAGTGTATGTCCTTCGGTATTTGGATATTCAGATCAAAGTATTTATCTCTCATTAAATCAAATTAGTTCAGCTGTTTGTGACTGAATGTCTTACTAGTTTGAGGGGCATAGGAGCAACCTAAAAGTCTCTCAATAAGTGGTAATAATTTAGATGTTTAGAACAAAATGCATTTGGTTAATATTATGCAGGAGAGCTAAGAAACCTGACAAGTCAGTAAGTCAGTAATTTGTGAAGGCATACTTGGATGAGACTGCTGATTTGGAGTTTTTCCATTTTAGGAATGTGAGAAAAGCATCCTGTGAGTCTTTACAATCAATCTGGCACCCTACTAGTTTGCATAGCAGTGTCCTCCTCACTGTAGGCTATGCCTCGATGACAGACATGTTAGAGATCAGTCCTGGGGAGGTGGTCAGAGTTTTCCATAATGAGAACTGGCAAAGAGCTGACCCCTTCACTAAGTCCACACATCCACCAGCTTCTGAAAGGCAGTGAACGCAGCGATCTACATGACAATGCTTGGATCACAATTCAAAAGCACTAACTTCCTGAAAAGTTATAAAGTGACTTTACATACTTCATCTCATTTAGTCTTTGAAGTAATCCTGAAGTGGGAACTACTATCAGTCCTATTTTATAGATAAAATAAGTCTAAGATATCAAATATGTGTCTAATCTATGTCCTGTGCTCTTATCTCATCTGATAGTGACAGGTGGGGACTTGCATGGCTTCATAGCTGCTGAGGAAAGATAGAGATGGAGGCTGAGCAGACAGGCATAGTAGTACTGCTCAGAGAGAGATGAATTCATCTAGTGTGAGCGACAGGAAGGCTGGAAACTGGCCCTTTCACTTTGACTAACCTCTGTTTTCGTTCACCTTTGCACAGCCAAAGGAGGACTCCATAAATACCATCTTGAAAGTGGAAGTCGCTTAGGCTGCAGGATACTACCTCAAAAAGAAAGATCTAGAGAGGGAGGATTAAACTGCTATTTAATTGTTGGGGACACGTCCACAATGTAACAAATGCCCTTAGAGAAGCAATTTGGAAAAGAGTGAGTTGGAAACCTTGGGGGAAAGTCAGAATCTTTAGTCATAAAACACCTGAACAAGACATAATTATTAGCCCCAAGCTTTATTTTAATGATGTACTATGTCTTAAATATAATACCGACAGTTTGCTGGAAGATGCCAGCTGCTCAGAAAGAATGAAACAAAAGGCAAAGAAGGGCCATTTGTAATGAGCTTGGATCTCTGTACAACCTGTCATTTTGGTTGTTGGATGCTCTATGCCCCCGAGGGACACTCACAATGTGGTGGCAGATGCCATGGGACATCTGCCAGTGATCCTCTGGGCTTAGGGGTTCCTCCTTCTATTCTTCTCAGACACACACTGTCTTGATGCCTTTGAGCGGGTTATGAGAGATGGAGTTTTGTGCTGGGCTCCACCAGGCAAGGGTGGGTAATCAGGCATCTTCCTTGGAATGTGAAGACCTGGATTCAAATTCTGACTTTAAACTCGATGAAGAATTTAATTTTTGTACCTTTTAGTGCGTTACCGGCAACATGGGATTGAATCCAGATACCTTAACGGGTTATGGTGAAGATGAAGTACGATTCTCTGTGAAAATGGAAAATAGTAGAATTTTTTTCTGAATACCTATGAGGTATTATCTCAATACCCTCTAGGAAGATCAGATTCTAGATGCTAAACTTAATATTATCTAGATAGTCTAGATATTATCTAGATAATATTATCTAGATAGCTTTCTCTTTTTATTAATGAGGTTCCTTGTTCTTTACATTGCAAAAATGTATTCTCCTGTCTAAATTCCATGAGATAAAGTACCTTTGTGTCCTGGCTGCATGGACAGATAATTTCATTTAGAGCAGAGAATAAATAGCTTAGTGATCTTTTTGGAAGTTTTTATTAAAATTAATTTGATATTTTTTGCTGTCTATTGGAAAAGAACCAGATGAGCAGTACCCGCCAAGGCACACAAATAGTAGCTCAGTACTACCTCCAAGAAGCTGTTCACAGACATCCAAGCTGGCTCACACACTCACTATCCACTGCCAGGTGCTCACCCAAACTTGTCAACTCCTATAATGTCCACACATGGCTTTATCATTGCCCTTCCTACTTTATAACACAATGAACTGTTTTACAGGTTTGATCACCCCTATTAGATTAAGAAACAACTGAAAAATAAATTTTTGGTCTATTTGTCTTCCTATTTGCTGTGCTTGTCATTCTCTATTGACCTCAGTGAGGGAGTGAGGGTACTGTTGGAAGTAAATAATGGACACCTTCACTCAATGAGACTTAAATACTTAGTATTCATGTTGCAAGTGACTCAGAGGTAGAGTGTTTCCAGGATCTGTTAGCTTCATATTATCATTCAAGGTTCAGGCGTCTTCTATCTTTCAGCTCTTTCATTTTCAGAGTGCCTCTGACATAGGGTAATGATGTAGTTGAAAATTCTATTGGTGCCAAAATGCCCTGGTGGGTGGGGTCTGAGAGAAAGACCTGTGAGAAGAAACGAGAAGCACCAAAAGGCAGATAAAAGGAAGGAGAACAGAAAGGAAAAAGGAGACAAGAATGGTGGACTGAGAGAACAGGCCCATGTGGCCTGGCCAGGGTAGGCCCCCTGGAAAAATGAGCTGGAGGTGGCGGGGAGCCATGGTGACCGGTTTGGAGAGTGTTGGTGCCACTGCAAGGTGGCATAGTGAGCTGGTACCTGGAGATGTCCAGGGATTTGAAAAGCTATTTGTGCATTGACAATTGTGGGAAAAGTTTGAAGAGCCTTGGAGAAGCAGAGCAGCTCAGAACCCTAGAGAGAGAAGAAGCAAAGAGAAGAAGCCAGACAAAGACTGGACTTTGCAGTGCCTACCTCAGACTTGGAGAGGCAAAGGGTACCATCTTGGACTGTATTTGGGACCTTTGGACTAAATGGTGACTGGGGTAAGGTAACTGGCCACTTGTGGCTGTGAGGACTTTTCATTTTCCAGGCTAATTTCCTTGCAAATAAAATCCTGTTTTTGAACTGCATTTGAATGGCAACTGCTATGCCCTTGTGAGGGAATCTGGGTGGCAGAAGCTGTGTTTTAAAAGGTTCTTTTCCTGTGGCTTGTTGGTTGGTGGCTTCTATTCCTTTTGACCTGATATCATCTCTATGGCTGCTCTACTTCCAGAATCACATCAGACATGCAATCCCTGCAGCAAAAGAGGGTTCGTTTCTTCTTGCTATGTCGTTACCTTTAAGTTCTACTTCCCTTCCCAGTCCCTAGTTCTGCCGCTGTGGTCTTCACGGCCAGGTAACGGTCATAGTCTTAAAATTAATCACTGACACTAGAGTGGTAGCTTAGACTTAACAGAATTGAACTCTAGCCTGAGAGTGAGAGCTTTCTTGATCAAATGGTCATTCAGTGGTGTTTTAGAGGTATGATTTATCAATCAAAAAATTATTAAAATTTACAAAAATTTATTTGCTTGATGATTTGCAGTCATATAGAATCATTAGCTAGCATGATCAAGGGCTGTGTTTGTATATGGGTCTGATTGGGGGCCTGATATTTTTTTTGTCTAAGTCACACTCATTTTGGTTCCTTGATGGTTTCCAGTTTGGAATTCTTTACAATAGAACAAAATGAGTGACTCCTACAAAACAGTTTGCATGAGTATGAAATTCTTTCAGTTTTACTATTTTCCTCTTTATTTTATATTTCTATATAGTTTCTAATGTTATGTGGTTTGTAAAATAATTGAGATTTCAACTTATTTACCTTTTTTTAAAGAAACTCAGTTTTAGAGCTCAGACGGATGTGCTATAGAGCAAAATGAAATGATATCATAATAACTGAATCATGGGTAGGTTTAAGGACAATGCAGCCAATAGTAGAGGGTCTGCACGCCCCATCTGGGGGAAAGGACATGATGTGTAGAGTGGAGAAAAACCTGACACTGAGGCATTTTGCATACTGTTGATAACTGTAGGTATATTTTACAGAAAGAATGAAAATCAGGTTTAATATGATAAATTAATTAGAAGTTGGTTAAATAGGTATTTTCATATATTTGGATATAACTACAAGTAAAAACTGTGAGCTTTAAGCAGTTGAGGTGATAAAAAAAATATACTTTCTCTGAATTGTGAGGTAGTCAGTGTAACTTTCCAGACACAAATGATTTTAAACAAATCTCCACTTTATGCCATATGACAGAGTAGAAATGTTCATAATCGCTTGGAGAAGGAGATAATGTTTTATGTGTCACTGGAGGAAAATATAAAACAAATATTTTACAATTTTTCTCTAGCCCATTTATTGCTTTGATTTGACTCAAATAACCTTTTCTTGTTATTGTAATCGACTTCCTAATGCATCTTCTCAATTGTGTGGGAAGATACACAAAACTTTATATGCATGAATAATATAAGCTGATGTAGCAATATATTTTCTTTGTTTTCACATTACACATATGGCACAAATCCTAATAAAACTGGACTGGAATATATTACAAATTCATTTGCTTGGTATTCAGTTACTGAGTGAGTGAATAAATATATATGATTTGAATTAAGAATGAATAGTCCATTACTTATATGCCACCTCTTCTACTTTATTTTGACTTTTGGACTTGTCATGTTTTATTAACATTTTGAAGTTGTAAACACGAGTTGAGTGAAAGCCATATCTTAAAGCCGAGGTTAGGGTTTGTTATTTTTTGGCATATGAAAGTCCCAAGAACTAAACAAATTGGTTCTCAAGTGCTGTGATTGAGCACCCTGCTGTGTCTGGAAGCTTCTGTGAGCATCAGTGTGCTGATGCCTCAGCCGAGGACATCACAAAGGGAGTTAGTAGACCACTGTGTTGAATTCATATTTAGTTCTTGTTTAAAATGTTGAAATCTGGGCTCCCCACACACCTATTTAATTTACTTCCCTGAAGGTAAAGCCAAATAATGTAGATTTATTATATATATATATTTAAAATAAACCTTCCTATTGATTTTATAAAGAATGAAGTTTGGAATTTTCTTAATTCTGTTTCCTTCAGAGATAAACCTTTGATAGAATAGTTATAATCATGGTATGTGACTTATAGAGGAAGGTTTCTCAGGAAAATCCATGAGAATTGAGAGTGGAGAGTGAAACAGTGTGAGAAGAGGGAAGAGTTGAGTGTCACTGTGACTTCAAATTAAAGCTAGTTTTAGTCTGATCCACAGTGTTATGAAGTTGGGTCCCACAGCTTGCAGCATGTAGCACCTTGCTTCAGCGAGTCACAGTTTGTGAACTGCATGGGGAATGGAAAGTAGATGTGAGAGATATAGACTTTCTCCTGCAAATCAGCTCCTACGAGCAGAAGGTAGTCTCACCAAGTGGATAATTGTAAACCTCAAGACTGACTGCATTGAGAACTTAGCACCTGGTCTGGTTAAACGATCTGGGTGGAACATCCCTATCTACTCCCTACATTATGAAGTCTACTTCCTTTTTACATTAAATTCACCCTAATCACACAGTTCTCATGATCACAGTTCCTGGGGAAACCAAAAAAGAGATCTGGGAAGATGAATTACAGACCTTCATACTGCAACGGGTACCGATAGTAATCGATACTCATCATCTTCCTCCAGTACCACCCATTTCTGGTTCTCCCCCTCACTTAGCACTTCTGGCTGGTCTATGTGACTTGCCTTTTGGGTTCATGCATCCACCATCTCTGAGGGACCCGAGTCTCTGGTTACCATGCCTTTCAAAATCTGAGGTGGTTGTCCTTGCTCATTTACAGTCATGCCTATTTATAGGCACAATGGTTCAACTAATTGTGTGTTAGGAAGTCTTGTACTTACAAGACAGTCTGCTTCATTTCTTTTGAACATTGTGATTTTATAATTACATGCATAATATGCTTTTAGTGTGGAGAAGTTTAGACTCAAAAATATAAGTCATTTTAAATGCTCTGTTAGAAAACCACTGTCACAAGCATTTTGTATGAGAGGCAAATTCCTAACACGTAGTCTTTCTGGGGTCCCCTGTAGCTTGGGGTGTTAATTGAAATTTCTTCATTGTTGCTGATTAGATGTACACCATCCCTCAACTCTGTGAAACCTTAGAATCTCCACTTCATCTCTACAGTGTCTGCTTTTTTCCAGATTTCAAAGAGTCTTGTCCTAACAATCTGCACTTAGCAATTGATTGAATCCTCAAGGCTACCTCATGCAGATTTCTCTATGCTGCTTAGTTTTGATAAATCCAGACATCCCGGTAGTCTCAAGCTTTACTTTCTGGCTAATCTCAGTGAAGCTGTTGCTTGAATGCTACCTTTGTGCTATGTGTTCTAGAAAGTTTATCTAGCATGAGAAACAGTAAGTCTGTGGGATTCATTTGTGCGTTTCCTTTTCTAGCAGGTCACAATTCTGCACTACAGTTTTCAAGCAACAGAGAGCAGTTGTTTCATATGGTTGATGTAACTTTATAGTTATTGACAACAGGAAGGCATGTCCATTCCCAATTATGTCTGGAAACAGAAGCCTTATTGCACTTTCGCATGTGTTAGGAGACTAGCATTTAGCTACTCCCAAATATTTTTTTCTTATTCAATGTTTTGTTCCTTATCCAAAAAATTATTTCTGTGTAGTCAATGACCTATGCTTTTGATATATGCTTACAGTTATTTTTAAACTATGAATTATTTTGGTGTATGATAGGCTAGGCATCCTCTATGGTAAATCAAATATTAAATTTATTTTTGAAGTTTTCTACCTTAGTTTCAAATACAACATTTTCTTCAAAAATTTGTTTTAATGTGGATTTGCTCTTGTATTCCTGTCACAAATTTAACACTCTTCCCCCCCAACATGTTATCCAAAGTTGTTACTTACCATTTTGCCCAATTTAGCCTATAATTTCAGGCAGAATGCCAAGCAGCACTGTTCCTAAGGTACTAAACAGTATAAAAATCCTAATTTTTATAAGTTACTTTTGCCCTCTCCAAGATGAGAGCCAGATGCATATTTAAAAGGTGACATCATGCTAAAAATCAAACTTTATCTGTATTTTCCTACAAAATAAAAATTTCAATTATGATGATAGAAAATTTACTTATTCCCTTAATAATATTCATTACACATTTTTGTAATATTTGTTTTCTTCTAGGTTGTAAAACTCCATGAGGACAAGGACCTTATAATCCACTGAAGCATTAACATCTGGTACTGTACCTGAACATTAAAAGATAATCATTTGTTTAATAATAATAGTAATAATAATATCAATATGAAAATCAATCTTTCTTTAGAGTCAACTATATATAGAAGCCCTCTAAGAAGTATGTATCATGATTACTTTGTTAAGTATCAGAATCTTTTAAGAAGTTGTTAGATATGCAAGCTCTCAGACTTCACCCTGATAAAGCAGAAGCTCTGCGAAGGGGATCTCAGCAATCTATTTTAATAATCCTTCTAGGAGACCCCCAAGTATGGTAGTGTTTGAGAACTACTAGTATAAGATACTGAAATCTGATAGGAATTTAAAACGAGATTTTTAGGCTCGGGATTAAAAACCATACATAGTGTGACATACTGAATGATTGAGTCAGGTTCATATGTTGACGCCTAATACCATACCATTTAGAAATGGGACATTTGGGAAGGATTTAGGTCTTGGGGATGAAGCCTTCAAGAATGGGAGTAGCACCTTTCTAAGGGAGCTAAGGGTGCTTTCTTTCCTCTCTGCTCTCCACCATATGAGAAGATGGCCATTTGCCAACGAGGAAGTGGGCTATCTCTGCACACCAAACTATAGCATCTTGATCTTGGACTTCTGAATGGTGAGGAATTAATATTTATTTTTATATATGCCACCCATATATGGCTACTGACTGATAAACATGGGCTCTGGGCCACTGAAGCATCCATCCTGGCAGAATATCTTGCATCTCTCAGCATTTGGTCACATGGTAGTTGCTTGGACTTGTATGTCACACACCTGACCACACAGGTAATTAGAGGAGTGAAGTCCTCTATATGCATGTCACTGTTGGAGAGTCTTCTATAATGAGTCAGGTAGTATGGCTTAGAAAGTCAGAGTTGGTTGGTGCAAGTTGCATGGGAAGAACTTTTGTAGATCAACAACATTGGAGAAACACAGAATGACACAGATAAGATCTTTATCACTACTCTCCCCAATAAACTCACTTGATGAGTGAGTTTATTGGGTGTGGTAATAGATGGTGAAATTGCTTAACTTAAGAGTACAAGATTGAGCAAGAGCTACAGACCAAGGTACTAGCCAGATCTTAGGACTATATAGTTAATTCAGTGATACTATATAGTTAATTCAGGTATTCCTGTATTGTGACAGAATGATTTAAGTTCCTCACCTCACCCTGCTACCAAGCTACCTGTTATAAGAAGATGAGCAAGTATAATAGGTTTCTCTCTCCACTATTTGGAAGATGGTTTCCAAAGATGACCATGTTTTAAAAAGATTATTCATGATTTTGTGCTGCAGATTTGATATCAAATGGGACATGTGTAAGTACACAGACAATGATTTGCCTCCTCTCCTTCAGAAGACCTCATTATGAAGGGTGATGGATTAAGGAAAACATTTAAAAATCTCAGACTCCATAAGATGAAAGACAATCATTGGTATCACATATGGATGAAGACAAGGGCATTTTGTTGTGGTTGTGCTTCTCAGGAAGTACAAAGAAATAAATGGGTTGTGCTTCTCAGGAAGTACCAAGAAATAAATGATTGGAAATAAATAGGAAGTATGATGAGTTCCTGTGGGTCCAAGAGAGAAACTCAGGAAACACATTATTGTCTTTCTCAGAAGTAAGACAATTTGTGAGGTTGAATCTAAGGGAGATGTCAGTCATAAATAAGTAAATGACTCTTCTTATTCCTCCAGGAGAGAATTCTCAGAAGTTGAAGTGAGTCAGCAGAAATTGTATACATCAGAATTTCAACTTGAAATGACAAGTCTGCCCCCAGTCAAGCAATAGACGCAGAACATGAGTAGGAGCACTTGTCAGGGTGTAGTTCTCTGGGAGGTCAGGCAGTAGATGGAAGTGGTCAGAAGTAGATTGAAGAATGTTCCCAGGGATCATCCTTCTCCCTTTCTGTTGTTCTCAATGGAGTTGGCTTCTAACCTCATGATTCATCAGTATGATTGACTGGTCCAGTTGTTTTTGTGCATGGCACACAGAGGTGGTAGTTGTAGCAGCACTGGGAAAAGCAAACACATTATAAAAATACGGAAAATATTTAGAGGATTCTAGACTCATGTATGAATAAATGGGGGCGTGGCGGGGGGGGGGAGCAACTTGGCTTAAATCTGAGGACCAGAAAGGCTCCAAGTGATAATCTGGTTTAGAATGAACATAATTTTTATAAAAATTCTGAAGTTTACTCTTGTGCTTTCAGCAAACAGTGTGAATCTTAGCATTCCAGAGCATTTGGTATGCCTTAAATTCCAATAAATATCTTTTTAGATCTAAGTTAAATTTGAGGACATGTAAAGAAGGCAGTCACAGTCCTAATTTTAGACAAAGATAGTCTACCAGAAAGCTAGGGCATGGACCCACTTTCATAAGTCCTACTAAATTGACTTTACTAAACTTTAATAGATTTTTTTATATTTGTTACAATTCTACCTGAAAAGGAACACTTCTACAATTACAGGCAACATCAATAACAAAAACACTTAACATTTTGTTATTATTGAGGACTTTTGCCATTATTTGCTCAGAGGAGTACTCTCTAAGAGTATACTTGAGAATATTATTTAAAGATTTAGTGCAGAAGTACATTGCAACCTTGAAGAAATTGATATTTCCTTTTTGAGATAATGAACATGAAATGTCTTCTCTTGTTTCCATTCTAGGGTCAATGGATACTCAGAACCAAGTGTGTTGAATATTAGTGATAATGTTATTAGTATTATAGTTTTCACAATTACCATTACTTGTTTGCTATCTGTAATTCTGATTTTCTATTTTTATTTTTTTAAGCTTGACCTAACTTTTATGATAAATCATCACAAATCCTGATTATTACTTTACTCTATTCCCTTTGAAATTGTAGATTTAGTAAATTATTATTATTTTAATTAATTAAATAATTTAAAAATATATGTATTTCACATCTTTGTAATCCCTGGGATTCTCCCCCTATCCCCATCCATTCCCACCCTGTTTCTCCCCCCTCACCCCCGAGTTGTGTCCTTCATTTTGTTTGTTAGCTTGCTTTGACTTTTCTTCATGGGTTTTTGCTTTTCTTTCCCATGTCCCATATAATAGTGAAATGATTTAGTGTCTATCTTTTTCTTTTTGACTTGTTTCTCCTAATACAATTTCTTCTAAGTATATCCCTGTTATCATAAAAGCATCCAATTTTTTGTTTTTAATTGATGAGTAATATTCCATTGTTTATATATCACATCTTTTTATCTAGTCATCTTTGTTATCAGACCCTTACCACTTGTATGTAGGGCAAAAAATTTTCCCCACTTAGTTGGATTTCTTTTTGTTTTTTCTGTTGTCTCTTTTGCTGTACAGAAGCTTTTTAGTTTGATGTAGTCCCAGCTGTTAATATTTTGCTTCTTTTTTTTTTTACCTGCCATAGATGTATCTAGAAATGAATTTTTAGATTGTAAATCATGAAGTGTTTTGCCCACGTTTTCCTCTATGTATATTATAGTTTCTGGTCTTACATGCAAGTCTTTTATCCATTTTGAGTTTATTTTTTACATGGTGTGAGGGAGTTGTCTTGGTCCATTTTTTTGCATGTTTTCCATCAGTTTTCCCAGCACCATTTATTGAAGAGGCTGTCCTTGTTCCCTTAAATTTTTCACTCCTTTGTCAAAGATTAATTGACTATTTATGTGTGGTTTTATTTCAGGACACTCAATTCTGTTCTGTTGGTCTAATTGTTTTTGTACCACTACCAAGCTGTTTTAATTACTATGGCTTTGTAATATAATTTGAAATCTGGGATAGTAATACCTCCATTTTCTCTTTTTTTTGGTCAGTAGGCTTTTTGATATTTGAGTTCTTTTGTTATTCCATATGAATTTCAGTAATTTTTGTTCTATCTCTTTAAAGAATGTGACAGGGATTTTTACAGGGATTGCATTGAATCTATAGATTGCTTTTGGTAGGATGGCCATTTTGATGATGTTGATTCTTCCAACTCATGAGCAGGGTATGTCTTTCCATTTCCTCATGTCTTCTATCTCTTTTAGCAGCATTTTGAAGTTTTCCTTGTATAGTTCTTTCATGTGTTTTGTTAGGTTTATTCCCAAGTATTTAATTTTTTTTGGTGCGATAGTAAATGGGATGGTTTTTCTTTTTTTTATTTCATCTTCTTCTGTTTGACTTTTTGCATATAGGAAAGCTACTGACTTCTGTGTGTAGATTTTGTAACCAGCTACCTTACCAAACCGGTTTATTGTTTGAAGACATTTTTCTGTAGATTTTTTTTTTTGGGTTCTCTATATAAAGAATCATGTCATCTGCATATAGTGATAGCTTCAGTTTCTCTTTTCCTATTTGTATCCTTTTTATATCTTTCTCTTGCCTTATTGCCCTGGCTAGAACTTCCAGTACAATGTTAAAAAGTAGTGGAGAGAGTGGACATCTTTGCCTGGTTCCAGATTTTAATTGGAATGATTTTAGTTTTTCCCCATTTAGGATGGTATTTGCTGTAGGTTTGTCATAGATGACTTTTATTATGTTGAGGTATGTTCCTTTAATTCCCAATTTTTCAAGGGCTTTTATCATGAATGGGTGCTGGGCTTTGCCAAATGCTTTCTGTGCCTCTATTGATATGATTATATGGTTTTTGTTTTTCTCCTTGTTGATGTGGTCTATTATGTTAATTGATTTCCGGTTGTTGAACTATCCTTGTGCCCCTGGGATAAATCTCACTTGGTCACGGTGAATAATACTTTTTATGCATCGGTGGATTCTATTTGCCAAGATTTTGTTTAAAATTTTTGCGTCCATGTTCATTAGGGAAATTGGTCTATGGTTTTCTTTCTTGGTGCTGTCCTTATTTGGTTTTGGTATGAATGTGATGTTTACTTTGTAGAATGTGTTTGGCAGTTTTCCTTCTTTCTCAATTTTTTGGAAAAATTTTATTAGTACAAGCGTTATTTTATCTTTGAATGTCTGGTAGAATTCATTTGTGAAGCTGTCTGGTCCTGGATTCTTGTTTTTAGGGAGAGTTTTGATTTTACTGTTTCAATTTCACTGCTTGTGATTAGTTTATTTAATTAGTTTATTAGTTTATTTAACTGAAGTACCACTGGTACTTCAGTTCTGCAGTCAACTTTCAAGGGCTAGTTTTTAAGCTTGTCATTCTGTGACCCTTAGTTTGGTCTCTCTATATTTCACATGAAAGTGACACATGCTAGGCACTTTTTCTTTGCTTTGCTTGTTCAAAAGAATGCTTTGGATCTTTTTTTTTAATTGAAGGTGATTATTTTTCAGTTCAAATTTACAGTTTATTTTATTATGAACTGAATCATTTTTCTCAGAGAGTACGTTTTTGAGGGACATCTTATATTCTGTCAATTGAATCAATCATTGATTTATTTCTTTTGAGAACTAGTTTGTCTATAGCCTTTGGGGTTTACAGTGAAATCTTCTTTAGGAAAGGATTCTACAAATGGGGTTTCACTGTGACATCAATTACATTGAAAAATATTATGTAAGTAAACATGTTTTCATAGTTCACAGCAAGATGGGCAAATGTTATTCTGCAATTTTCTTTTTTGTTCTGTTCAGTAGATATCCTATGGAAACTTGGAACTATGTTCCCATTCCCTTCAGGGAACGAGGATGCATATTAGACTGACTGTAGTGTAGAATGCATTAATAAGAAGTATAAAGTTTCCTTAGGAGGACGTTAAGATATAGAGTACTTCCAAAAATAAATGGTAAAATATTTGGCTACCTTAAAGACTCCTGAAGGAGAGGTAAGTGCACAACAGATCAACAAGAGAGATTGCAAGAAACATTTACCCAACAAGATGTTTCAAAGAATCCTTTGATGCATATATACCTACTTAGTCATGAGGGTGTTACTGATGAAAGCTTTTGTCTCTATTTCTGTTTTGACCAATGATGATGTGAGGATATATGTGATACAGTGAATGAGTGGATTGTAACACCAAGGTCAATCCAACTTCCAGTGCTCTTATCCACTCATCCAAACCATTTCTGTATTCTACATGGAGTTGTGTCCTTGCTTATATCCCCTATCTAATCAGAACCCCCAACTTATACATTAGGAGCGCTCTCTGCCTAATGGCATAATTATAGCCCACATATTACCAATATTTCTTGGTCACATAGCAAAACTAGCTCATTAATTATACTAAGCATGCTGGTTAGGGCTATGGATTTGACCCTTTCCAGTATGCCAACTTTGCAAATAACAACTCAGCATGGGGACTTCATATTTAAACTTATGCTCCAATTTGACCTGGAGTGCTTACAAATTTGAACTAATTTAGTCAACTATAAATCCACACCAGAGCATATACCCCCTTTAAACATCACAAGGAGACTGACAACTATTACACTTCTTACCTGACCTTTGCTTGACTTCCTTTCATACTATCAGTCCGGTCCCTAGCCGCAGATGCCAGAGACACTTACGTTCAGCTTTAGGAGACTTGGGTTTGAGTCCAGCTATGCAGTTCACTATTCATGTCACCTTTGGAATGTACTCAAACTTTCAGAGTCTCACTTTCTTCACTTATCACATGGAGACTAAAACTCTTAAATCAGGTAGCTTAAAAGACTAAATGAGTAAAAAGATTAAATGAGGTGTCTTGCAAGTATAATGTATGCTATCATGTGAGAATATTAATAATTCCTTGTATATTGGTGTTAATTTATATATTACAAGATATTATTATACAATTTGGAAGATACTCTCATAAAAGAATCCTGATAAAATTTGGGAGAGCAACCAAACAGATTTATTTCTTTCAAAGGTGTCCTATATGCCTATAGTGATAAATAAGTAATGATGATAATAAATAAATCCAGGAATTAAGTATTTATGTATAATACTTTACAACTTCATTTGGTGGAGCATCTTTCATGCCAACTATATCCCCAAACAGATTACATTCAATAAAGACTTACAGTGATAAGCAATAAATACTAGCAGTGAGAGACAGACATTGAGATAAACAGGCAGGGGAAAAGTGCTTTTCAGCTAAATTCTGAAAAGAAATGAAGAATTTAGGGGTGAAGAGACCCAGGAGAGATGTCACAATAGGCAGAAACTATTGGAGATAAAGTTCTCACACTTAATTTTCTTAGAGAAAAGCCTGAGGCACAAAGTACCAAGGCCTTGAACCTCTGCCTGGGTCATCCCACTGGCAACATGTCCTCACTGTGGGAAAAAAGAAAGATATTAAATCTGAGAGAGGTAAATTCCAACTTCATGGGAATTATGAGGTAGGAGTGCCTGTTGTGAATGTCTTCTCTTTGATCTATATAGAAGAGAGAAAAACAACGCATTGGTATCTTATTTCCCCCATTTTACCAAGAATTGTATATATCTAGTTCATCACTGAAAACCAGCTATAAACCTAATTTGCAGTCTAGACTGTGGCTTTTTAACTTAGTTTTTAATAGACTGATTTCTAAACCTTTCTTAACTTCATCTTTGGTTCAGCCAGTGTTATCCAACAGAATGACTACCTTTGCCTTTAGTAGCCATGTGGGCGGCATGCTCCTTTTTGTCTTCCTGGGGGTTGTGGTGGTGGTCGTGCTGGTGTTGATGTGTTTGTTGTAAGAAAGGAGTGATAATGTGTAGAGAAGGGACAGAGAAAAGGGGAGGAAAATTGTACTAATTAAGGTCAATTAATTTTAAGACTAATTTTATCCTACTCTAATTTTTTTTAACCTTTAGTTTCTTTAGCTATAAAAGGAGGATAATAATGCTAATTACTAGGGTTCTGTAAAAGAAACTGATTAGACTTTGGAGGGAGGGTGTTACAGAAGTCTCAAGAAGATGAGTTCCTGTTTTCATTAGCCTGAATATGTGATTATCATGGAACCCAGAAAGCATATGAAGTTCATCATGTCATCACTCTGTCTTTTAAAGAGTTACTCTTCAGAATCTTTTACTTTTGTAAAATATTTTTTATTAGGGACAGAACCAGATCATACAAAATCCATATATAGTTCATTAAAAGTCTCTTATTTTAATTTTGCAATGCATTTTTTAAAGTGTTAGTACACTGAACTTAGTACACACATGCTAAAATGATTTTTTGTTAAATGATACTAAGAGGTTGGGAGAAGGTAAGAGTGGAGAAAGGTAAGAAGACTATAAGGTAAATGAGTTTTTCCAGGGTTTTTGCTCTTACAACATTTGGCCTCAGTGATGGGCACCTGTGGCATTGTGCCCATCCTATTGTGCCTGTTCATACCTAAACCCAGTGGATGTGCAAATGAGTGGCCACACCTGGGCCTGGGAAGACAGACTAGAAGGGTGGTGTCAGCCCTGAGGGGAGAGAGCCCAAGGGAGAGTACTGGAGAATGCCAGAGAAAGAATATGAAGATCCTGAGGGGCTGGTGAGTTGGCCTGCCTCCCAGCCCCTACCTTGGGGGGCCCTGGCCCTGCCCTGTCTAGTGTGTCTGTGTAACTACTGGAACCAATAAAGGACCTACCAAGAGTTTGATGTGTGGCAGTAAAATTGCTATCAAAAACAGGCTAGTTATACAAGACTTGAAAGACCCAGGAGAGGCGGCTTGTGTGAGAAATTTGATTCTGATGATCTAAAGAGTGCATAAGAAGAATGACTCTCTAAACCATTTTTTTTTTTTTTTTGGTGGTGGTGGTTTGTTTGGTTTAAAGTTAATATCCTCTAATAAAATATGACTCTACAAACCTATTTGAAACAGCTTAGACATGGTTCAAAATCAAAAGGTTCTTTAACAAGCTGATTACATATTGTCACCTTTAGTGGCCATACTTAATGGCCATACTTAGTGGCCATACTTAATGGCCACTAAAGTGACTTTGAAGATAGAAACATGCACAAAAAATGCGTATCTTAGTTATGTGGGGTAGGTGGGCAAATATTGAATATATTTGGTACCAGAGAACTTGTATTTTGCGCTTTTTAAGACTTATCTCAAGTAAGCAATTTATTTTGTAAAAGCATATTCAAAGTTAATTTTCTTTTAACCTAGAAGTATTGATATGAGCATCTGCTCTGTGTTAATAATGAAGACATTTGTGCCCAGTGGGTGTAAGTACAGTTGGTTTCACAGCTACAGCTGATATGGCCGATATGAAAAAGAATAGAAAAACTAGTCAAGTCTGTCAGACAGGTATAAAAAGGTCAGCAACTTGAGGGCAGGGCTTGTGTCTAGCCAAGGAGGTCATCACTAGTGCATGACAGAGACTGACTTCTATAAATTTTCTCCCATTTTCCTGTTGTCTCCTAGACAGGTCTTTCAACTGGTATGGCTCTCTGTGAGCTAATAGGTACAGGAGAGATGCCTCAAGGGACAGAGTGAACTGAAGTTGTTACAATAAAAAGGCTTCCTAGGCAAATAAGGGATGACCTGGAATTCCCCCCTGGTTAAAACTTTAGTCATTTCACTTCAACTGGCTGTGAAGTTTTATCTAAATAATGAAGAAAATTCTTTAATCTGGACTCCATTATGTTATTTAACCAACTTTGGAGTGCTGAATTGAATCTAAGAGGCTGGAAGATTTATTTCCCTTTCATCCTCCCAAAGTGTAGTAAATCAGAAAAAAAGGTGTTGCTGCTCTGAGGATGTGTGTGTGTATGTGTGTGTGTGTGTGTGTATGTGTATATGAAGTTATGTACCAGAAAATTAAATTCTAATTGCTATTGAGAGTTTGGAAAATAGTGAGGGATATTAAAACTCATAAAATGGATGGTCAGTAAGGAGAATCACACCATATGTTTGAAAATCAAGAAATCAAGCTGACTTTGGAAGTCTGAATCATATTGGGAAAAAAGGAAGTGAAATCTAAAATAGTCATCAAATCAATCAAAGTGAGAAAAAACTTGCAGCAAAGGTGATTAAATAAATCAGGAACTGGATTCTAGGAATTGAAGAGACCAAGAAAATGACAACAACTTTACAAAAATAGGACATGTTTAATTACTAGGAACTATTGGATTTAAAAACTATTTTCATCTTGCCAGGTATAAGAACTGGTCCCCAGCACAGCAGACACACATAAGGTGACTATGAGTCCTTCCCAAAAAACCTGAGTCAGCTGGGGCTTGTGTAGAAGACAAGTTTAGGAATGTTCCTGTGGACACATCACATGTTTCTTGTTCAGAGAGGTGCTGAGAGTGAGGAACTGGGGAAGACTTTGCTGCTGACAGGGAGGAAAATCAAGACATGGAAGATGATATTATGGAGTGAATGATCCATTCTAGGGGAAACTGAGATAAATTATAGGAGGATTTTTTTGTTGTTGTTGCAAATAAACACAAAGAACTCTCAAGGTTTGTCTTTGATTTTAAAGGAAAAGAAAATTTAATCTCCTGATTCTATACACCAACGACACACAGGACAGGTGTATGTGTATAAGTGATCTATCTGTGAAAAGTTAACTGTCATTTTCAGATTTAATGATTGCTGGAGTCAAAGCAAGTTAATGTGCCATTTCTAAGCTCCTAAATAGTCCTGGAGATGTTTCTCTGCAGTTAGACTGACCAACTCAAATGACCCAGAGGTGAAGCTGCTTATTTGGTGATGTCTACATTGTTTTGAAACAGGGTATAAAGGAAGACTTTTTAACTTAACTTGAAACACAAACAGGCCTGCTTCTCTCTACGAAGCAGGCTTCAAACAGTTCCTTTAACATTTTCATTGTACACCTTTACCATTGATATGCAAAAGCCAGTCAACTGCTCTCTGCTTTCAGCTCCAAAAACTGCTGAAGAAAAAAATAACTTAAAAACACAGTTTAAACTCTTGTGGGTTCTTTCAACCACCCCCAGCCTTCTCAACCAAAATACCAAACCAATGCAAGACTATCAGTGCAGACTAATTTATTTCTAACAAAGTGAGTGATTTCTAATTATCCTAATAACTACAAAAGAAACATTTAAGACAGATTAATTTAACATTGTCCAAAACCTTTCTCAGCATTGTCCAAAAAAAAAAAAAAAATCCTCAGTCTCTCAGTCCTGATCATCTCACCAATGTCCAGCCAGAGTTCATCTCCAGATGCTTGAAGACATGTTCCTTTGGCTGCTCCCTTGGCTTGCTCCTCCTTGTCTTCCATGCTGTGTTCTCCTTATTTTCCAGGCAGCAGGAACTCCATGGTGCCAGACCAGCAAAGTTCACTTTCTTTTCAGGCCTAACTTTTGCACGGCCTCTTTCAGACACAAGTCAAACTCAGCAGAACAAACTCCAACATGGAGTTCAAATCTGCAAACTTCTTAACTGCATTTAGCACACATGCTGCCAGCCTAGACCAGCCAAGGGCTGCAGGCCCCCATGCCCTGGCCAAGTTCACGTGGCTCACATCTTTACTCTACAAGATGGCCGATTCCCATCTCTCCTCCATTGAACCTCTCTCTATCTGATCTCCATATTGGCCTCTGATTCCTTCTCTTTGTTTGTACACCCTTTATATACCCTGATTTCCTGCCTTACAGGAAACCTGTTCACCTTCCTCTCTCCTGCATCTATCTCCCTGAAGGGAAATTCCAACTAAGGTCATTCTCACATTTTAGCATCTATCCTTGAAATCTGCAATCTTAAACAGGAGACAATGGTGGGGGTAGCACACCCTATCAGTTTGATTCATAACCTCCATGATTTCTGCCTTTTTCCCCCTGTACAGTGCTTATAAAAACTCAGAATATTTGAGTATGCTTACAGTATTGGGGTGGTGCTACTGGCTATAATTAAGTTCTTTCAGTTTTCCCATTACAAATTCTTCTTCCCAAGGTTTAATATCTCAAGCTGTCTAATCCCACTGGGGCAAACTTAGTCTAGAAATTGTCAGCAGGAATGCAAATTTTTCTGCTCACCCCTTAATATTTCCAATCAAACAAATGTATTTTTTTTCCCCTCATTATAGCATAGGTAGAAGGAAGTCAGCTTTAGGCACTTTTGAGAGGGCAAGGGAAAAAAGTTATTTCAGCACAAAATTTGAAGAAATGCACAAAAATGCACATCTTAGTTATGTGGGGTAGGTGGGAAAATATTGAAGATATTTGGTATCAGAGAACTTGTATTATGTGCTTTTTAAGACTTATCTGTGAACTGAAAGCATATTGGTTATTGGTTTAGATTTTTGACTTTTTTTGTCCTTAAAAAGAGCTGATGCTGTTTATGATGTCTTTATTTTTTAAATGAAGACCATTGCCTTGTTAAAATTTTGGCAGTGTAGAATTTCTCCCATGCCTGCAAGAGTGATATAAACAGCACCACAAGTTCTGTGAAGAACTTATTAAAGCAATAAACAAGTCCAGTTTATTAGCAACCTACAAAGTCAGTAACGTTAAAAAAAATATTTGTTACTTGTATGGAAATTTATGATGATCAATTGATTCTAATGTATTCCTATAACTTGGACTATCATTGAAAATTATTTTTTCTTTTTTCTCTGTCTTCAGGTCAATTGAGTAAACGTCACTTATTTAATATTGGTTTAGAAAAAGGTTACTGATATTGAACTATATTTTTATTTTATGTTTTGGCAAAAAATACATGATATCAAGTCCAGTTCATTAGTGTTAAGTATATTTCATTATTGTTCAATCAAGCTCCAGAACTTTCCCATCTGTAAAACTGAAACTTTATACCTAATTAAATATCTCCACAATTTTTCTTCCCCTCAGCTCTGGCCACCATCATTCTGCTCTCTGGATCTTTGAATTTGTTCACAGAAACCTCATATAAGTGGAATCACATAGTATTTGCCTTTTGTGATTGACTTATTTCAATTAGTGTGATGACCTCAAGTTTCATAGGTGTTGTAGCACATGTCAGAACTTTCCTTTTTAGGCTGAATAATACAGAAGTTATTAACATTTGACTTTTTGGATGTTTATTCAGTTTTGTTCTGGTTCTTTAATCAAATGATCCAACTCCTTAAATGAGAATGCTTTTCCTGTCTTCTAATTCTTTCATATTTATTAAAATTCCTCTGAAGATTTTAACTCTAAATTAAGTCTACAGGTCTTTAATTTTAGCTCTACTGCTTGAGAGAGCACTTTTTGTTTTTCACAGACAAGTTTCCTAGCTAGTGGAAGATGAAACTATTTGTTTTGTTGTTCCAACTTTTAAATTTTACTTCCTTGAGTTAGTGCTGGTTTACAACACTGTATACCGTTTCTAAGTATAGTATGCCTATTTGTATGTTAGCACATCACACCCACCACCACCACAAAGGGACCCATAGTCCTTCACCATAGAAGGCCCTTCCCACACTGCTCTACATCCTTGCCCTTCCTTCTAGTAGCCTCAATTCTACCATCATATTTCTAGAATTTGTTATTGGTAGAAGATGGACCACTTAAGGTTCCCAGTTGTGACTATGGCTACTGGCTCCCAGAGAAGTGGTCTATCTCTTTGTGTCATATTCTTCTTGTGCCAGTACCACCGCTCTGCTGCTGCAAGTTCATTTTCCACAGTATCTCTGCAGAGAATTGTCCTTTCTGCTCTCACAGTTCTGAGTCTTTCAACCCTTTGGTATTTCTAAATGTGGTTGTTATCCTCTTGTCTGGCTCTGGAGTTACATCTACTGGGTTCTTCAACTGTTCTTCTCTTTCTGTTTTCTTCTGCTTTCTAGATTTCCTCTGAAACTTCTCATTTTTCTGAAAAAGCTTATTTTGTTTTCAAGAATGTGGGCTGTCTTCTCTTTTTCCTTGAGCTCAGATGATTTGGTACAATTTTGTTCACAATTTTATTCAACTCTCCAAATATTTATAGACATTTTGTGTGCTAGATTGAGAACATAGAGATAAGACACTGCTTATACTTGAAGGGCTCATAAGCTGATGGGTCAGATAGTTATGCAGATAATCCAAGATCTGTGGAAAATGAGAGAAGATCTGCAGGTTTTGTGAGTAGTACAGTGAGAAAAGCTCTTGGTATCTATGGGAAAATGGGATAAGATCTTAACAACATTTAAAGAATAACTGTGAATTAACTTAAAAAATAATTTATTTTTGAAATGTGTAGCTCCCAAATTCTTTCCTACACAATAACAATTCGGATTAAAGAAACTTATTTGTTATTCTTGTGTGTCCTGTTGTCACTGCAGTTCTCACAAAACACTAGGTTTACTTTTGAGGTCTTCTAGGTTTGGGATGATAAAGAATCAATTGAGGAGTAAACGATGGATACTGATGAATTAGCACACTAAAAATGGATACAGATTTACCTGTAGATATGAAGAAAGCAGATGGAAACAGGTTTTACTAAAGACAGGGAAGACAAGAGGCAAGGGAATATAGGAAGAACTTGGGAAAGAGAAAACTGGAGTTTCACTGATGGAAAAGAGTGGTGAAGTGGAAAGACAGGAAGCTTAAGCTACTTAAAACCTCATAATTATAGAAGTTGCCCTGTGCATAGAGGAATACCCTTCCAACTATACTTTATTTGA
Source organism: Uropsilus gracilis (assembly GCA_004024945.1). Lineage (NCBI taxonomy): Eukaryota > Metazoa > Chordata > Mammalia > Eulipotyphla > Talpidae > Uropsilus > Uropsilus gracilis. Next base: position 26,894 of record PVHY01018593.1, read on the forward strand.
GTGATAAAAGTCTAAGGAATCTCCATGTTGGAGAAATTCTCTTCCCACGTGGTCTCTAAGCAAACAGAAGTAAAGCAAATAGTAAAATATGGGAGAAAATACACCCTTTTTGCCACTGGTAGAGGGTATTTAGCTTGAATGAAGGAGCTTTAGGTTGGTTACTCTAGAAAGCATGCTGAATTTAAATTCAGAGCTAAGCATACTTGTTCCCCACCCTCATCTGGTGCAGGAGACTCCATAAGGATGTCCCCCAACTCTTTTCCACACTAACATGTATATATATGCCATTTCTCTAACCCCAGACTGGAGTGAGGAAGTGAGCAGAGGTGTTGGAAAGATGTTAATATCCTTGTTTTATAGGAAGTATAAAAAAATAAACAAAAACATTACCTTCCAATATACTCTCTCTCTCCCCCTTTCTCTTTCTCATTTCTCCTCTCCTCTCTCTCTCTAAATGGAGTTGTAAATATTAGCATGGTTGGTGTTACCTTTCACTTCATTATCAGCTTTGCTTTGTCTTTTTATTTACAATGAAATTCTCTGCCATTTCAGGAGAGAGTGTAAGTGTGACAAGCATCCATCTTTACTGTGATAATATCATTGTTTTCTCAGGTTTTTCTGTATGTGTGTGTGTTTAATAAATCCAAAAAATGTGTAGGGACTAGATGCACCAACATCGTTGATACTGTTCCAGCTTCTGCTTTGAAATGTTTTAGCTCTGGTAGTGTAGGAGTGTTGGGTGGTACAATTATGTGCCATCATCTTAGCCTAGTGACTATGACAGCCATGGCCTACTCCCTGGGTCTTCCCCTCAATGTGGTAACTTAGTATAAAATACTTAATTTAGTTGTTATATATATTTTGGGGAGTCCACTCAGTCATCTTTCAGTTCACTCTGTAAGGCAATGGGAGCAAGAAATTCAAAATGGAGCAAATGGCTCTCCAAGATCTCCCGAGGAGGTGTCAAAAACACTTGGAGTTTGATTCTCACCATTAAACAAGATCAATGTGAGAAAGAAATGTAATTGAAACAACAGTTTGTTCCTGTGGGTAAAGTTGGATTGGTGTCAAGTAAGTATTTTGATATTCAACTTTCATAATCTGGATTGATTTCTAGAGAAATTTTAAAACTATCAATTGTTACAAGCCTATGAATATGGAAGAGTTCCAGGAGAGGGGACTCTAATATAAATGAGAGCCAGTGCATCAATGCTAATTTGCTTTCCATTTCGTTCTTGATTGGCAGGATGGATGGAGTAGCTAAAGGGAGCTTCTTCTCATTCTGTCACTCAGCTTTCAAATGAAAGAATACTGGCAGTTTCAATGCCATATTTTGAGAAAAATGATTTTCATAGGTGCTCAGTATTTGTGAGGGGCACAGGGCAGTGTCTGACATATAGAAGTACTATACAAGGATCTCGTTATATAAATAGCACAGTAGTGTAAATGAAATCATGTTTGTAAAACTCACAAATGAGACTGAAAACTTTTGGCACAGCTGATTATAATAGCCTAGGCAACGTTCCTTATGTTTGATATCTTTTAGGTTTAACAAAAGTTACTTCTAGTACCACAAGGTGACAGGTTCTACAATATCAGTTAAGCATTATTCACAACTAGCCTCCTTAAAGCAACCAAACTTAATCAGTATAATGTAAAGAAATTGTAGTAAAAACTATGAGTTGTGAATTGACTAAGAAAGACTTTTATCACAATAACTGAATACAGAGTGATTTAATTATGAATAAGGATAGCACTGCTAAATTGAAGACTTAGAAGAACAGTACTCAAGATATTTGCAAGTTTAGGAATGCAAGAAAATATTATACATTGGAACCCTGTAATTTATGTCCCCATGGAACCACTGTAGGGATTAGACTATAAATATATAGCTGAACTTGAGGCCTTAGAATCCTTAGATTTTGCTGATTTGCATCTGTCTATCTGTCTATCTGTCTATCTATCTGTCTGTCTGTCTATCTATCTATCTATCTATCTATCTATCTATCTATCTATCTATCTATCTATCTATCTATCTATCTATCTATCTATCTATCTATCTATCTATCTATCTATCTATC
>PVHY01018594.1:0-28965 GCA_004024945.1 Uropsilus gracilis
TCATGTTCTCCCTTCCCCTCTTCTCTCTTCTCTCTTCCGGTCCTCTCCTCTCCCTTCCCCTCTACTCTTGAATTTCAAAGCTACTACTAAAGCTGCTGCTGCTATAGCTACTTTCATCCCCACTTCTAGGCTCAGGTGTGCACACTTATACATATGCACATCCACATACACAAGGGTTCCCTGTCCCCATCTCCCAAGTGCCTTCTGCCTTTTTTACATGCAATTTACATGAAACATTTTATAAGCTGATTGTATTACCCAGTGTGTAAACAAATGATACAATTAAATCTGTGCTTGGCAAATCAAACTTTTTTTGAATTTTCTAAAACACACAGATTCCTTGTACACTTCACCTGCTAGTCTGGCCATCTTTTTTCCTTACATGATGGGAGAAAGGGTAAGATTTTTGCAGAGAGCAAAAATAGGGTAAGTAGAAATATTTTATACTAGGTGTTGTTAAGGTTGAAAAGAAGACCTCAATTAATATATAGCCTCAGGGGGAAAGACTATATTTCAAACTTGGGAAAATTAAATTAGAAGACAAGAGAAAAGTAAATTGTAATATAATATGAAAAAATGCACATGTGAGGGAATCAAGCACATGGAATATTCCCAAAACATTTCCATGAGAAAATTAGCATTTGCATCATCCAGGTTCAGAAAGAATATGCTTATCAACACCTGGCATCACTCATCTGTCCTGAAGATGGATATTCTGCTCCTTAACTGCAAAGAAGTGTTTTCTTTAAAGAATGGAATTCTTAAGCTGGATAGGATAAAGCATATAAAAAAGTTGTTGAGGGCAGACAAGTACTTACTAGATATGATTTTATATATTATAGTATGTAAACTTTAGTTTCAAATTTGGTGACCCTTTAAAAAAAAGGTTACTCTAAAATTCTTGAAGAAAATGCCTTTTTGCCTCCATTTAAAATTGTAAATCAACTTTTCTGTAGACAGGAGTTCTTTGGGGTGTTCAGAAATTCTCATAATTAGAGATCAAATGATCAACCAAGATTGATACATCACAAGCATTACTTTTTAGTCCTCCTAAAGTTAAAACCATGGGAATAAAATTAAGTGTTCTGTGCCTAGAAGTCACAGGGTTTAAATTTAGCAAAATTATTTAAGGGTTCATAAACATCTACCAACCCTACCTGTTCAAATGCTAATTAAGGAGAATGGAGGATACAAGGCTAAGCAAGAGTGAAAACTGCTTTATTCTTTTTGTGCATGTGAGACCTTACTAGGTTAATCAACATTGATCACATCTGTGGGTTAATATGTGAAATTAGAGTGCTATTAATAGTTACATTAATTATTGCAAGATATCCCCTTTAAAAATTTGAAATTATATTTGTATTTATATTTATATTTGTAGTAGGTTTATATTTGGTTCATTGTTTGAAAAACTTGCAGTACTAACTGACATGATACTTCCTTATTCTGCTAATGTGCTTTAATGTATTTTTTATTAGAAAGTGGAACTGATTTTAGGTTTTCAGCTGGATGGATTTTCATTTTTCCCTGAGAAATTTTCCTTGCCATTAGTCATCAAATTGTCTGCTATTATGCAACAATATACCGTTATACTTTACAGAAAGGATAAGAATAGAAATAGTTCAAGTCCCATAAAAATGAAATGTCAACTCTAGGAGGTGTGTGTATGTGTGTGTGAGTGTGTGTGTATAAATTTTACAATAAAAATAAAATTAGGAAGCAATGCTTTTGATAGTCATGATGAAGAAATGATATATTGATTTTTATCTATAGAATTATTTTTAGCCATAAATGTGATCAGAAATGTAAATAGATGTATTTATAACATTTCCTTTTTAAAAAAAAGCAAATGGAGTGATTAGAGAAAAAGACATTAGAAAATTGCCAAATATTGATGGCTATTACTCTTTAAAAACCCTAAACTTAATGTCACATTCACTGCATTAGATAAGGTCCAAGTTCTATTGTGATTGTCATCTCTTCACTAAAGAAATGACAGTGTAAGAAAAGGTAAGAAATATAAAGACAAGTCTGTGTTCCACACATTTCTTCTCTAAGAGTCTCCCTCAATATCCAATTGGCAAGTAGAAATGCAAACAAAATTCTCATTTAGTAAACAATGAACAGCAGTGGTTAAATTTAGATGTATGGTATTCAAAGATGCTTTGAATCTTGTACTTACCAGCATGCTTGTCTTTCATAGTGTCTCCTGATTTACTATACAACTCAAAACCTATTACAAAGTACAGCATCATTCTTTTCATCTTCTCAAGGAAACAAAACCATTTTACTACTCTACATGATATTAACAAATTGCAATATTTTCTTATTTCTGTTGTACTTGATTTACCATATATTTTTGGCAAAATAATTCCTTTATTATGATTTAGTAACATGTCTTTCTCTGAATTTGAAAATGTACATTGATTTTTGTTCTAAACATTATACTAAAATTTGTAATGCCTGAGGTAGGAAACAGACATATTTACTCTCAAAGACTCAGTGAAATGAGAAAAATGATTTCCAGATAGTAATCAAAGATGAACAGGTACTACAGTAGCTGTACTGCTCACCTAACTTGGTCTCATGATGACTCCATCTGGTTTGGGGCAGACTGGTGATGCACTCAAAGATTGGTCACAGAAGAAAGACATTAGCTTCCCTCAAAAGTGAAGGGACAAACAGAAGAGTGGGTTATGGGAATTAGGAAAAACTGGAGTTGTAAAAGAGGCAGTTACCAGAGGAGAATAGCCATTAAACGCATACAGTTCCCTGCCAGAATCATATTGAAGTGAAAAAGGAAGGGACTGGCTTTATGGGACTAAATATCCTGATGTCACTCTCCATTCTCTGCTAGTGTTTTGCATTGGCCAAATCTAATTAAAAGTCATAAAGCTAATGGAGCTTTGATGAGACAATCGATAGAAGTCATCAGAGTTGGGACTGTTTTGCAAATTGTAGAGATAAAATAGACATTTAACGAAAGAATTATGTGTTTTGATTTTGATTTGTTTTTACTTACAAAGTTATTTGTAACCAAGTCTCTTTGGACTAGCACATCACTTTGTGCTTAGGGCTGTTTCATTGTGGAAATACTGTAAATGATGAGTCTGGAGTAAAAAGAAGACAGTAAACAGAAAAGATTATTTACAAGTTGATATATAATTATAAGTATGGTGTAAATTAAGTGCAATTTGATGGCTCATTAGAAGGGTCAGGTGAGAAACAAAGAACAGTTAAAGTTTACTTTTTAACTAGGAAATGGGTTGACAGAAATCCAAATGGGAACTTTCTGTGGAAAAAGGAGACAATTTTATTTTTCTTCTTTTAAGATATATAGCAGACCTCCAAGTCAGTGTCTTTCATCATTTCAAGTTTTCCTGACTCCTTTCATCAGTCTAAATCATTAAAATATTTTCCCTGATTTATTGAGATACACTTGACATTTAACATTGTGAAATTTCAGGTATACAGATAAATTTCAGGTATACAGATATATGCAGTTATATAGACTTTTATACTGATAAAAGACTTTTATACTGATAAAAGTCTATACCTGTTTGTCCATCAGTAAAATCTTTTATTGCTTGGCTCAGGATTCTTATTTTGAACTCATTGTCAATCTACTCTTCCATTCATTCATTAAGTTTTTACTCCAAATGTGACTTTATTTCATGCCATAGTGCCTCAATTAACACTCTTCTAATTTAATGTAAAATCCTTCTGAACTTAATTGAAAATAAACTCTTCCAGGAAAGTTTTCCTGACTCCTTTCATCAGTCTAAATCAAATGGTTCATCTCTCACCATTATCTTTTTCATAGCACATGTCCCAAAAAATCATCAATATTAATTTAGCTCTAACTACTTCACATTACTGTTGGCATCTCAAGGGATATGGTGCAGACTAATTTGACTGATTTAGTCAACACCTAGCATAATGCTGCTCTCATATGATGTGACAATTAAGGGGAAGGGGTACCATGAATAATAAAAAAATAAGACAAAAGTGTTAACATTTAAAATTTGAACCAATGGGGGAAAATACTTTAAGATAAAGAGAAACTGAAAGCAAATCCAATGGAGTTTAGTGACATAATAAATTTTGATGATAAAATTATATTCCTAAGTTGCTATGGATGGATTTTTATGCTTTGATAAATTATTTCTTTATATGCTGTGTTCTTAACTTATATGAAAGATATATTACTTTTATTATCTTTGAGTATGTTTTATTTGCTATATAAAGTTTCTTGTTAAAAAGAAGACAGAAATGTCTTGGAATAAAATTTTCTTTGGGGAAATCACTAGGTTAATATTAAATTTTTCATATTCTCTTCAGAGATCTAAATCCTCTGCCAGGGATTATTTTTCAGTCTCTTTTAAATTAAATACAAAGTTTTCTTATGAAGATAGTTATACTGATGACTAGGATATCATGAACTCAAAATTGTATTTTGGAAAAGGTTTTAATGGGTTAGTTAGAAAATATAAGTTTTTTAAATCAAATAAATGATTAGCATTATTTTATTATAATATCACCTTTAAATTAAATAATTAGGTCCAATAATTTTATTTTTATCAATAACATTTCTAAAACTTAAAAACTCAGTCAATAGAATCTGTATATTTCAAAGCTCTGTGCAAAATGAAAGGCAGTAAGATTTTTTTATTAAATTAATAAAAGTTTTCCTAGATTACTCTGTACTAGACTCATGTATTCTTGTTAAAATCAAAACTACTTGACTAATATAGCTTATACTATTTTTATTTCATCAATAGCATTGCCTTTGTCCATATAGATCCTGATTCTGACATTCTGTACTGATTATAAAAATAATCAACTACAAAGCAATGGTAGTATTTGTTCACTTTTACCTGTGCTTCTAACATGATCTATATCTTTTATATATTAAGAATTTAGAATGACCTTTCTATCATGACCAGTGATGCTATAAATAACCAATAACAGCAATTACTAATAAACAAAGATGTAGAATAATGTAAAGGTAAAAAAATGATAATTCAGGATAATATTTTATAATGTATACATGGCATTAAAATGATATTGAACTCTAGTGTAAAGTGCAGGAAAGAAATAGCATAACATGGATAAGATTGTTGAAAGGTTAAAAGCTAGAACTAGCTTATCTGGTTTCTTAAATAAACATTCAAGGATTAACTTTCTGTGATTAACATGGCAGATAGCTTTGATATTATAACTTGTCACTTATTCATGCTCTATTACTAATAAAATCTTTTGTACAGTGTGCTATTTTTTTAATGGTATCAAGATAGAAATGTTTAGAAGTTGAAAATCTCAAAGCAGGTAGGCTCTAACATCTATCTGGACTAGTATATCAAAGTGTGAATATTTAAATACAGGAATAATTTAAATATTAGGCATAGGATACATTTATTTTTCTTCCAAACCTAGCAGTAGTGAAAAAATAAAAATCTGACTAGAACATGACCCCCTGCACAGTTGTGATCACTATGTACAGCTGCAAATTTAATGCTTATTAATATAGACTATTTGTACACATTTATTGCATCCTCTGCACTAGTAAGGTTATACTGACTTTAGATTATAAAATAAAACATTCCAAAAGAGGGCATCTCCAAGCTGCATTATCTTTCTACTATAGCTATTTACATTGAATGTATGTCTTTAAGTTGGAAAGTTGTTTTATTTTATAGGAACAGGGGGCCTATTCCCCCCCCCAAAAAAAAATATATATATATGAATTTTGACACTGCTTTTTACAACATCTCATTTTCTCATTGTGTGTGTGTGTGTGTATATTGTAAAAAGTGTATCAAAATTCCTCAGTCTCATATTTATTTTTTGAAGTGTTCACTTTGGGAAGAATAGGCTTGAATATCCATTCTTTCTCTGTATTTCTTTTGGATTAGAATCTTGACTTAATAACTTGAAATTAAAAATACCATGTTAACTATTAATTTAAGTAAGTCTCAATATTTACAATGTCCAGAATAAACTGGAGATTTAGGCAGACTCCTGGTTTCATCCAAGAATTCCTAAGTGAGTATGTTTGAGATAATGACCTTCAATTAGCATTTGAAACAAATTCCCAGGTGAAGCTGATGCAGCTGGTTTAGATACCACAAGGAGGACAACTAATTCAGAGTGGAAAGCTTGTCCAGATGAATTTAAGTCAAGATCTGTTGTTGCTTCAGTACTCAGGACTTAACCAATGGCAGATTGTTATATTTTAATTATCTATGAACTAGTAAAAGTTATAAACCACAGGATTTTTTTTAAGTATTAGGAAAATAGGTCCCTAATGTATTTATTTGTAGTGTCAAAGATCAGTACACCCAGCAAAAAATTTTTGATTTTCACATGCAGGATATTTTCCTTATTAATTTTATTAGGGTAAAAATTCAGGAAAGTCTCAAATAAGAGGGAAAAATCAATATTTTATTTGTTTAATCCATGTAGTAGTAAACACTTGAGAAACAGACTGCCATTTGAGGGCTAGGTGACTTCCTATAAAATAATGTGAACTGCAAATCATATACCATTTTATAATGACATTTTTAATGATTTATACATCATAACCTGTGATCTTTTGTAATACCTGAGCATATAATATACTTTTTTCAAAACTTAACTGCTATATAGTTTATGGTATGTTTTATTAGGATAGATATATTTCTATAAAAATCCTACTTCCTTTCCTGTATAAGAAAAAACAAATTTAAAGACTGGTAAAGATGTACTGATTGATATTTTATGGGTGACAGCTCAGTTAACAGTGACCATTACTGTTGTACTCATTCCATGAGGGGTGTGGATTTCCTTTGCAAGTATATGTTTATATCATTTTATCCCAGGCACAAGTAAATATATGTGTAAATCTTCATTTTTTCCAATAGATATGCATAGCTCAATCTCCCCAAATTAATGCATATAAGCTGGGTTGCCAAATGATATATACTGCTACTTTGGTAGTGATACTGCAGTGCAGTATGAAAAAAGCATAAATACACTTTTAATGTTTGAGAATTTTCAGGCTTATCTATTGACTTTTCCTTTACTTTTTTCCTGGAAGTGGGGAATACTTCAAGAATATATAATCACAAATAATTATTTTAATAATTCATGTTTCATTCATCCCTATGACTGATTTCCTTAAGTTTTACTAGGTTGGGAAAATTAAAAATTAATGTTTTCAATGTAATAGTTTCTGGGAAATTAATACAGGGACTTCCAGTTTAAGAACTATTGATTGAATACTTTCTCATTAGTGCTAGAACTATGATCTTTAGTCTCTTAATTTCCCTATGTTCTGTGACTTTATTAACTTTGTTCTGTCTTATGATCATGCTTGTTTAAGGTGGTAGCTTTAAATCTGTGAGGAATACACAATTCTAACTATCTGGAAAGTAGAACCCAATTTAATAGGACATTTGAATATATTGAAATATTTCTATAATATAATATCCATCATGATAAAAATTCCAATAATCCTAGCAGTTCCTTTAAGATAAAGTTTGTAAATTAACAAATACAGATAGTATAAAAATATGCTAATTTTCCATTTTCCCTATATATATAGATGTATAATAGCCATCTGTTGATCTTTATTCTTAGTTTCCCTAAGACCCTAACTATTAATCACACCAACAACAAAACTGAAAGTGCTTACTCATTGTACTGCAATTCAGATAAATTCATATAAGAGTCTTACCTCTTACAAAGAATCTTAACAGGCAACTGAATGGGCCTCTGCTGTTCAGACTGAGGCAAAGACTGAGTTTTACTGGCCCAGGCAAATCCAACTTGGTGGCGAAGAGCTGGCACGCCAGCAGCCTGGTGGGACTCAGGTGAGGGCTCCAGCCAGAACTGGGCTACTTCCAGTTGCCAAGGTAATGCACCTGGGAGACAGGGTGAGGCTGTGAGCTTTACAACTTAATGGGCTTCTGCTATTTAGACAGGTGCAGACTGAGTTCTGGCCCAGGGAAATCCAAGTTGGTAGCGAAGAACCTGCACCCCAGAAGCCCAGAAGCACCTGTGCCACTGCATGGCACCGGCACAAACTAGAGAACCAAAGATACTCACTACCCAAGAGCGTCAAGATACCCCAGTCAAAAAGGTTTATACAACAAGCCCTAGATGCTTGGATTTACTAAAAAATATTTAAGACCCATCAAACTGAAACAGGAGAAACAATGAAAAAAGAAGACAGACAATACAATAGAAACCACATCTAATCACCACATCCACTCTCGGAAAAGGAACTTGTCCTATAAAATAGCCAAGGGAAACAAGATATATTCACCACAGTAGCAAAAGCACAAAGGCAGAATTAACCACAACTAGATTGATTCAACATGCCAACTAATACAAGAGCAGCAGTTACTTAATACATAGAGCAAGTCCAAAAGGAAAACACAGGAAGGAGAAAGAATACAAATACTCAAGCAAGCTCTAAGAAAACTAAGTCACCACCAAAGGATAAACAATCTGCAGAAACCAACATGGATGACATGGAAGAAATGCTTTATATGCTAAACAAAGAATTCAGAATCAACGTGAAAAGAGCACTCAAAGAGTCCAAAGAAGAGGGGGAAAAAGGGGAAATCAAGAGATTAGAAGCTTTCAGTGAACTAAAAGTAGCAGAAAAATATAGAAAAGAATGCAACAAAATGAGCAATATCGTTGATGAACAGAAAAATGAAATTGAAACATTAAATAAGAAGCTACAGGAGACAATAAATAAGAAGAGGAATAGAAGAGCTCAAAAATTCAGGGAAAGGCCAGGAAAGCAGATTAGAAGAAATAGAATAATGAATCAGCATACTAGGGATACAGAAGTAGAGAGGATGAAAAGAAAGAGAAAAGCAAAGTAAGAAGACAGAAGAAAAAAATCAGAGATCTGTCAGATACCCTAAAGAAAACAAACATAAGAATTATTGGAATCCCAGAAGGAGAAGAGAAAGACATGGGATCTGAAAGGCTTTTCAATGAAATAATGGAGAATTTCCAAAACCTGAAGAAACAAATGAAAATAGACATACAGGAAGCAAAAGGGACACCAACTTACTTTAACGAAAGAAGAAATACAGCAAGACACATCATAATAAAACTTTCAAGAGCCAAAGATAAAGAAAAAATTATGAGAATAACAAGGTGAGGAAACAGATAACCTACAAAGGAAAATCCATTAGACTGACCCCAGATTTCTCAGAAGAGACACTCCAAGAAAGGAGAGAATGGGGCCATATCTTCAAAACACCCCAAGACAAAAAATGCCAACCAAGAATACTCTACCCAGCAAAACTGTCCTTCCTTTATGAAGGAAAAATTAGAACCTTCTCAGACAAATAAAGCCTCCAGAAATTTGTTACCACCAAACCCCCACTCCAAGAACTCCTGCAAGAAGCCCTAAGACTGAAACCCACAGAAGGATAAAAAGAATGAATAATAAAAAGTAAAGAAAGAAGAAACTAAAACAGAACCCCAAATGATGACCAGGAACCCAATGTTAAAACCTCAAACATCAATAATGACTCTAATTCTCAGTGGGCTAAACTCATCAATCAAAAGACAAAGAGTTGCAGACTGGATTAAAAGACAGAACCCAACATTCTGCTGCCTCCAAGAAACACATCTGATCCCAAAAGACAAGTGTAGATTGAAGATAAAAGGATGGAAAACAATTCTACAAGCAAATGCATCCCCCCCCCCAAAAAAAAAGGGCAGCAGTAGCCATTCTTATAGCAAACAAAGTGGATTTCAAAATAAAAACAGAAAAAATGATAAAGAAGACACAACATTCCAAAATGTTTGGGATACAGCAAAAGCATATCTAAGAGGATCGTTCATAGCAATACAGGCCTATGTCAAAAACCAAGAAACTAACCAAAAAAAAACAAAAAACAACCTAATCTACCAACTCAAAAAATTAGAAAAAGAGCAACCCAAAAAATCCAAAAACTCAGCAGAAGACAAGAAATAACAAAAATAAAAGAAAAAATAAATAACCTAGAAACCAAAAAGACTATCCAGAAAATCAATAAAACCAAAAGCTGTATCTTTGAAAAAATAAATAAAATTGATAAGCCCCTTGCAAAGCTCACAAAGGAAAGAAAAGAGAAAATCCTAATAAACAGAATCACAAATGAAAGAGGAGAAATTACAATAGATACAAAAGAAATCCAAAGGATAATAAGAGATTACTATAACAATTATATGGAAATAAATACAACAACCTGAATGAGCTGGACAGATTTTTAGAAAGATACAACTATCAAAAATAGAATAAATAAGATATGGAGAACTTAAATAAACCAATCAACAGCAGAGAAATTGAAGCAGTCATAAACTCTACCTAAAAACAAAAGCCCAGGACCTGATTGCTTTGCAAATACAAAAGAAATTCAAAGGATAATAAGAGATTACTATAACAATTATATGGAAATAAACACAACAACATGAATGAGCTGGACAGATTTTTAGAAAGATACAACTATCAAAAATAGAATAAATAAGATATGGAGAACTTAAATAAACCAATCAACAGCAGAAAAATTGAAGCAGTCATAAACTCTACCTAAAAACAAATGCCCAGGACCTGATTGCTTTGCAAATGAATTCTACCAGACTTTCAAAGATGAAATAATGCCTGCACTACTAAAGCTTTTCCAAAAAATTGAGAAAGAAAGAAAACTGCCAAACACATTCTATGAAGCAGACGTCACACTCAAACCAAAACCAAATAAGGACAGCACCAAGAAAGGAAACTATAGACCAATTTCCCTAATGAACATGGATGCAAAAATGTTAAATAAAATCCTGGCAAACTGAATCCAATGATGCATAAAAAGCATTATTCACCATGACCAAGTGGGATTTATCCGAGAGGCACAAGGATGGTTCAACATTCAGAAACCAATTAACATAATACACTACATCATCAAAGAGAAAACAAAAAGTACATGATCATATCAATAGATGCAGAGAAAGCATTCGATATTCCAGAATCCCCATTCATGATAAAAACCCATGAAAAATTGGGGTTTAAAGGAACTTACCTCAACTTAATAAAAGTCATCTATGACAAACCTATGACAAACATCATCTTAATTGGGGAAAAATTAAAATCATTCCGATTAAGATCTGGAACCAGACAAGGATGCCCACTCTCCCCACTACTCTTTAACATTGTACTGGAAATTCTAGCTTGAGCAATAAGACATGAGAAAGACATAAAAAGGATACACATAGGAAAATAGGAACTGAAGCTATCATTATATGCTGATGACATGATTTTCTATATAGATAACCCAAAAAAATCCACAGAAAAATTGCTTGAAATAATAAAATGGTTCAGTAAGGTAGCCAGATACAAAATCAACACACAGAAGTCGGTAAATTTCCTATATTCAAAAAGTCAAATAGAAGAAGAAATCAGAAAAACCATCCCATTTACCATCGCACTAAAAAAAATAAAATACCTGGGAATAAACCTAACAAAACATGTCAAAGAACTATACAAAGAAAACTTTAAAATGATGCTAAAAGAGATAGAAGACATGAGGAAATAGACATTCCCTGTTCATGGATTGGAATTATTGATATTAAAATGGCCATCCTACTAAAAGCAATCAATAGATTCAACACAATCCTGAATAAAGTCCCAATGACATTTTTTAAGAGATAGAACAAAAATTACTGAAATTCATATGAAATAACAAAAAACCTCAAAATATCAAAAAAGCCTTCTGACCAGAAAAAAAGAAAACAGGTATTACATCCAAACTTCAAACTATACTACAAAGCCATAATAATTAAAACTGCTTGGTACTGGTACAAAAATAATCAGACCAATGGAATAGAATTGAGTGCCCAGAAATAAAATGACACATATATAGTCAACTAGTCTTTGACAAAGGAGTGAAAAGCTTACATTGGAACAAAGATAGCCTTTTCAATAAATGGTGCTGGAAGAATTGACTAAGACAACTTCCTCACACCATGTACAAAAATCAATTTAAAATTTATAAAAGACTTAGTTGTCAGACCTGAAACCATAACATACATAGAGGAAAACTTGGCCAAAACCCTCCATGAATTACAATTCAGAAATCCTTTTCTGGACACATATACAGATGGCAAAAAAAATGAAGGACAACATAAACGAATGGGACTACATCAAACTAAAAAGTTTCTGTACAGCAAAAGAGACAACAGAAAAAAACAAAAAGAAGCCCAACCAAATGGGAAAAAAATTTACCCTCCACAAGAGCAATAAGGGTTTAATAATGAAGATCCACAAGGAACTCACACAACTAAACAAAAGCAAACCAAGAAGCCCAATCAAAAAAATGGGGAGAAGAACCAAAAAGTTCTTCAAAGATGAAATACAAATGACCAACAGGCACATGAAAAATTGCTCAAAGTCACTAGCAATAAGGGAAATGCAAATCAAAACCACAATGAGATAACACCTTACACCAGTAAGAATGGCCCACATCCAAAGAACGGGCAACAAAAAGTGCTGTCGTGAATGTGGAGAGAAAGGAACACTCCTACACTGCTAGTGGGGATGTAAACTGTCCCAACCACTATGGAAAGCAGTGTGGAGAACCCTCAAATTAATGAAAATGGAACTTCCATATGACCCAGCAATTGCTCTTTTGGTAATTACCCAAAAGAGACTTCAATGTGGGCACAAAAGGACACCTGTGCTCGGATGCTTATTGCAGCACTATTTATAATTGCAAGGACTTGGAAGCAACCTAAATGCCCCAACAAATGACTGGAAGAAAAAGATGTGGTATATATACACTATGGAATATTACTCATCAATTAAAAATGACAATTTGATGATTTTATAACATGGATGTACTTAGAAGGAAGCATATTAGTAGAAAAAAGTCAAAAAGGATAAGACAGAAACAAAATTGTTTCACTAATATATGGGATATATGAAAGAAAATAAACAAAAGGCATGAAGAAAAGTCAACAATATAACAATCAAACTGAAGCACAAAGCTTGGAGCAGAGGGGAAAAGAGGGGAATGGTGGGGAGTGTGGGGAGTATGGGGGGTAAATCCCTGGGATTATGAAGATGTGAAATTTATATATAGTGACATTTAAAAAAATCTTAACTTTCCATAGTGGCTGGGACAGTTTGCAGTCCTACCAGCAGGATAAAGTGTCCCTTTCCCTCCATATCCATGCCAGCGCGTGTTATTGTCTATTTTTTTCTTAATATGTGTATCATTCTTCCTGTTTTAAGGTGGTATCTCATTGTGGTTTTGACTGATTCGTTATGTTGTGTGAGGTCTTTGTGGATCTTCATTATCAGGTTCTCATAGCTTGTGTGTGGTGAAGATTTTTTACCAATCAGTTGGGTTTCATTTATTTTGGTTATTATCTCTTGCTGTACAGAAGCTTTTTAATTTGATGTATTCCCAGTGTTATGTTTTTCTTCATTTTTTTTAGCATCTGTAGATGTTTCCTGAAAAAGGTTTCTGAACTGGAAATCTTGGAGTGTTTTGCCCATATTTTCTTCTATGTGTTTTATTGCTTCAGGTCTTATATCCAAGTCTTATATCCATTTTGAGATGATTTTTATAGATAGTGTGAAGAAGTGGTCTACATACATTTTTTTGCATGTAGCAATCCAAACCGCCAGCAGAACTGAAGTATAGAGCAAGCAGGGGGTGTGGTAAATTAGGGGAGGGATGGGCACAAGGGATTAAGATGGTGGTTATGGGTGACAAGTAGTGGGAGAACTTTGGGGTGTACAATGATATTATATATCTGTGTGCAATCAATTTTTCAAAATTTCAAAAAAAGACCACTTCAGAATTAAACAAAAAAATTCTTAACCTATATATTAAGATTTACACTATTTTCTACAAATGGAAACTCTGTATTCCATTAGCAGCAACTAATTCAGAACAATCATTTGTTTTAGATATAACATGTATCAGGATTGAGTAAGTATTGCACTCTTTCTAATTCAAAGATTAAGATCATACATGGAAATGGAAATGTCACGTGTTATAATTGAAGTAACTAGTAAGTTCAGGGAGGTTAAATACCCTGCCTAAAGTTACCCTTTTTGAAAATAAAGAGACTGGAGACCAAAGCCTAATCTATGTGCTGCTCACAATCGTTTACCCAGTGCCTTGGGCAGGGATGGCAAGACTAGAAAGATTTACCCAATGAGTTATATGATAAGTGACAAAATAATTTTGTCTTCCTTTCCATATGGTTCCTATGAATGATTCACAACTCTTTGTTCAAAAAATGCTGATGTTCACAATAAAATAAATTAGGTTTAGCAAATACTATTTAGTCTCCTATATAAATACTATATTTAGGTGAGTAGGTACTAAAAATATAATCGAAGAAAGAGTATTAGATTGCATAAAGTGAGAGGTCTTGCTTACTATTCCAAATTGTGTGCTACTTTGCATGCTTTAATGCTTTATTATCTCCTTTCAATTGAGATTTAAAGTGGAGGCTTGAACTTTGTCCTTTATGACAAGATTACACTATAGTTAGTACCATCATTGTTTTCCTGTTTTTTAATTCAGACCTAAACAATTTTTAAGTGATCTACAACTAATTAAAATATATTTATGTAAAGCTGAATTAAATTAATAACGAGACAAGATTTGAGCCTGAAAATCTTTTAGAACTAAGAGTAAGACCCCAGGCCACTTTTCCTTCTTTTTTTCATGCTTTAATTATTCATTTTTTTCCTTCTTATTATGCCTCTTTCTAAAGCTATTCAGTGCCTCAGGGTCTCATATCACCCACATAAAAATAAGATCTACAAAGTTGATTAGGATATTGGTAGTATCATTATTATTGAGAAAAGGAGAGAGAGAGAGCGAGAAAGAGCAGGAGCAGAAAGACCAGTTTTAAATATTAACCCTGGTAATTCCAGCCTTTACCTTAATTTGTGTACATTGTAACAACTGGTATCACTACAATAACCATGGATTCAAAATAAAAATGGTAGAAATAATATTCCTGTTGAAGGCTATCATGCTATAAAACATACATACTTTTTAGAAAAAATTACAGAACATTAAAATAGGATTTGTGACAAAGTATATTTTGTGGTTTTTGTATCTGATAAATGCATTATATCTTCCCCAGAGATACTAGAGATGGCTGGTACCTGTATGCTGATAGCTCAAATGGAAACTTTGGTGACATGGCTGACATCATCACTCCTGTTATTTCACATACGGGACCACAGTGTACCCTGGTGTTCTGGACTCATATGAATGGTGCCACTGTTGGTTCTCTCCAGGTACTGCTTACAAGTTGAATTTGCCCTTTGAACATTCATATTGTATATTTAGCACTACTAATATGATCTGCTAATACATATAAATGGGCATTTAAAATACCTCACTAATTTCAAAATGGTATGATCAAAAATATCTTTAGCAGAATTGACTTGAATAGCTAATAGGATGTGTGCATGTATTTTTATTATCCAATTTATCATCACTATTTTTATTCTGAGGTGACAACTTCTGTATGGTATGATTTTATACTTGAAATGTTTTGTCTAGGATTCAATGTCAGTGTTCTGAGTAATATACAATCAAAATGCACACAGTGGCGATATTTAAATGTATGTTCTTGTCTCAAATGGTAGTGATGCTGTTCTTCAGAGGTAGTTTTCAAATTGAGCAGTATCTTCAATTCTTAGATATTCTAGACTCACCTGTTTTTGGCTCCGCTCCTTTCCTGGAACTAACTTTATCCCAAGCATAGAGGACTGATTTCTTCTAGGAGAAAAAAAAGACAGGCTAGGCATGGTGGCTCGTGCCTGTAAGCTTCAGCCTATGAAGAGGCCGGGGCTAGGGATCGCGGTTCGATCCCCACCTGGGGCGGGTAGCGAGCTCTAGTTCCAAAAAAATACAGCTGGGCGTGGTGGCGCGTGCCTGTAATCCCAGCTACCTGGGAAGCTGAGGATGGGGATGCCTTGAATATGTGGTACCCCAGGCAAAGCGAGCCTGTGGTTCCACAGGCAAAAATTGCAAGACCTAATCTAAAAAAAAAAAAAAAAAAAAAAAAAAAAAAAAAAAAAAAAAAAAAAAAAAAAAAAAAAAAAAAAAAAAAAAAAAAAAAGCACAGTGAGATTCAGGAATATTAAAGAATATTAAAGTATATTCCTATATTTTCACACTGAACAATCTTCCTATAAAACACAAGATTTGTGAGTAATATGCATAGAGACATCATTTATACAATAAGAGACAACTCTATTTGTCCTCTGTTTTGTAGCATTTGTGATATTTTCCAGAAAGACATGTCTGAAAAATAGATTCCTATATTCCAGAATACTTTAGCATGAGCAGTTTTAAAGAAGAGATATTTTGATAAAATCAGCTATAGATCAAGACTCTTCCTTCTTCAATGTTATTAATTTATTTACCTGGAAGTCTACATTTGGAATATTGTTACAGGTTGCAGTATCACTAAGAATTTATTGATTGTAATGGTATTGAATAGGGAACTCTTATTAGCATAGCATATCAAATCACTCAAATATGTTGTTGAAATTGGATGGGCTCCCATTTCAACATCATCATCCCTTCTGAACTCAGGAGGATGAAGATCGTTCTTAAAAGAGTATTTTTAGTAAGTAACTGTGCTTTTCACTCAACTACAACAATGTTATTTAGTATTAATGTTCCAATTGTTATTGCTGTCATACTTCGAAAAGCTAATGTAGTTGAGTTCTTAATTAAATGGTGTCCAGATACCTTTAGACAGTACTGACAGATATTCAAAGACACCTTTATTACAGAGCTTGTTAGGTACCCTGAGGACACAGTGCTGTATAAAAAACAAAGATATCTAATGAAAAATGTCTCAGGTTTTCTCACAGGGATATAATGTTGATATTAAAAATAAAAAAAAATTCCTGGGAAAACTCTACATGATTAAAATGTATCAAGGCAAAATATTTCAACATTTGTCTCTGCAGGTTCTAAGCAAAAAAGGCAATGTTACTTCTGAACTGTGGGCTCAGAGTGGGCAGCATGGTGCACGGTGGAGAAAAGTAGAAGTATTTTTAGGTGTTCATTCACACATACAGGTTTGTAATCAAAGTAATTGGGCTATGGATGAGTTTTTTTTTGTTGTTGTTAATCTTAATTAATTCATTTCACTCAGTTTTGTGCTCCCATTCTCTTTGTGATATATTGCATGAAATATTACAATTCCATTTAGCATTTTTGTAAGGAATTTATAGTTTCATAAAGTCCTACTACTTCTAAACTCTTTAACCTTACTTTTAGTAAAAGTTAATTTTTTTTGTTCTTTTTTTGTTTTTGTTTTTGAGACTAGGTCTCACTTTTTGCCTGTGGAACCGCAGGCTCACGTTGCCTGGATACCACGGAATCAAGCAATCCCCAGCCTCAGCTTCCCAGGTAGCTGGGATTACAGGCGCGTGTCACCACGCCTGGCTAGTTTTTGGGACTAGGTCTTGCTGTGTTGTCCTGAGCGGGACTTGAACCACGATCCCTAGCCCCAGGCTCTTCATAGGCTGAAGCTTACAGGCACAAGCCACCATGCCTGGCACTAGTAAAAGTTAATTTTAATGACAACTGTCCTTTTTACTCTACAATCAGATTATTATTTGCAAAGATACTCCCTACTTCACAAGTATATTCTCACAGACCATAGAATAATTACATTCATTTATTTAAAACCTAATGAAAAAGACAAAATTATGCAAGTACATTGTATTACTGAATCTTAATAAAAACAATAGGTTTACTTGATTCATGGATACTTTGCGAAGTCACAATATTATGTGACACTCTTTTATGTAGATTATAATAGTATTTGGAAAGTAAAACATACTTACCTAGCTGTTAAAGTAAGATAAAGTGGCACATAGTTTAAAATCTTTTAACATAATTATATGCCAAACTTATATGGTATGGATTTTATATTTTATGGATTATAAGAAATCAGGA
Source organism: Uropsilus gracilis (assembly GCA_004024945.1). NCBI lineage: Eukaryota > Metazoa > Chordata > Mammalia > Eulipotyphla > Talpidae > Uropsilus > Uropsilus gracilis. The sequence continues at coordinate 18,000 of PVHY01018594.1, forward strand.
GCCCTGTGTGTTGGCTTTTACTAAGAATTGTTGAAATTTGATAAGGAGAATGAGAATTCAGAAATATTTCTGTTAGTGAACATATTTATGAGTCTTTGCCACACTGGATCATCTCATGAATTTAGAAATACAAATCTCTAGATAAAAGTTATATCTTTGATATTTATTGCATTTCTATTTTTTGGTATATACAGCAGGAATAGCCAAGTCTGCTATGAATTTTCAATACTTTTCTATAGAATCATATGTTGTCTCTAATAGATCAAACTAGATACAGCTGTATAAATTCATTGATGTGGTATAATGCCCAAATTCATGGAATTATAGTGTAACAAATCCCATAAATTCTGTGCCTCTCCCTCCAAAACAGTTTTCTTATGTGTCATTGTAGATAAATTAGGGAGTTGATAAGGAATAAATTCAACTGGAAGAGCAAATATTAGATGTTTAATCACCTATATAATATGAAATTTATCATGAAAAATATTTGATTTGTTCAAATTGCGATATTTTAGCAGAAGCAAGATGAATCCTTAGCAAGAATATCTAGATGGTTGTATGTCTTGGAGACATAAGCTTTCACCCATTGCAATGAATTCTTAACCAGTTCTGTGCAAATGTAGTATGTTTATAAGAGAACTATGTTCAAGATAACATTAAATGAGATTTAAGCAAGAGGAATCAATTTTTCATTTAGTTTTCCAAATTATTACCATGTTTGAATCTTAAAACTAAATACTAATGAGTTATGAATAGTTCATGTTGTATCTTATTCACCCACCCATTGCTTTAATAAAAATTCACTGAGTACCCACTATGTGCAAAATGCATTGCTCTTCATTAAAGCAGGGAGATAAAGCAGGGAGATAAAGCAGGGAGTTAAATATAGTGTCTATGATTCTTCCATTTTTACCTTACTATCTCCTTTAACCTCAGAAAGATGTGTACCTTTAATCTTTGAGTTTAAGTGTAAGATATTTTTAGGAATTATATGTTGGATCATCAGTACTGATTAGGTTTCAGATTTTTATTTAGAAACTCTCAAATTTTTATAGCATCTTTCATCATAAAGTGTCATAACCAGAATTATCATAGATGCTACTTACATACTTACAAAGTATGAAGTTCCATTTTATGAATTTAAATGTATTTAGTCCTTTAATTCTTCACAATAACTATATAAGGTGCATACTACTATTGTCTCCACTTTATAGATTAGAATACACAAATATCTGGAAGTTAGTATAGTCTAGTTATATAATTAAAAACTGGAGACACAGACTTTAAATGCAAACAGGTCATCTAGGAGCCTATAATTCAACTGCTGTGCTACATTCCTTATAAAATTTTCTAAGATAATTGATCTTGATTCTATTTTACTGGAGAAAGTTTGTATAATAATTGCTCTTCTAAAAGAATTGAATACCTTCAGTATTAAAATCTATGGAATCTTAACCACATTGAAAGGAACATTGGGATATAAATGATGATTTGATCAATTGGACATGACAGGCAACTGAGATTGCATGTGTAGGATAGAAGAAAAGCAAACTAATAATGAAACACTTATTACATTATCTGATTTCTTACTCACAGAGCATTGCATCTTATTTTTAAATGTTTAAATGAAAGCCAATACTTAAGTACCTTTTTATTTGTGTATCTGTGTTTTTCTTGACCTCAGTAATTTTTATGAAAAAGTTACAGCTTGTAACTTCTTGCAAATTTTACCCTTCATATTCACTTTGAAGCTTAGTCTATCTTGCATATTTATTTTTCTTTTCCAGCACATCTGCTGGAATAACAGCAACTTAATCCTTCTTATATAGATTCAATATGTAAGTTTGAATATAGTAATGTGAGTACATATAAATATTGTATTTTTATTTTGTATTCTTTTGTAATGTGAGAGGCATGATTGCCAATTACCCTGTTCCTTTATCATAAAGGGAAAACCTATATTTTTATACAATAGTATAAAAACAATACATTTTAAGGAAAGCTATCATTCTATCAATAAAAGTAATTATTTGAATTTGGTCAAAAGGTGCTTGGGAATTTGATGATAATAAATGTTTTGTATAAAATCACAGAGCTAAATCTATACTTTTAACTCATCTTCCACTGTTCTAAATCTGTTATAAAGTATAATACTTATGTTAACTTACAAATGTATGTGTTCAGCAGAAAAAATGTAACAGAAATGCTGTTTCACTTAGATATTTGAGGCTAAACAATATGACCATTTTATTTTCTATGAAAGCATTCATTGTTATTCCAAGTAGTGATATTTTGCAAACTGAAGATGTAATTTCTGAAAACTTTAGGGATTCCTACTATTATATTGCATCATTTCTATTTCTAACAGAAGGCATATAAATGAATCTCACTCACACAATGATACACATAAAGTATTTATTCATCATGTACATTAATCAAAGGCAAGTCAAAAATACTTCACTTTCAAAGATGTAGCTATCTTTTGCTTTCAACTAGTTAGATTGGGCAGAGTTAAAAAATGGCAAGACTAGGTCAATCAAGTAAAGGACATATTTGTCATTTCCTCTTCTTGGTGCATCTGTCATTTGATTGATTGTTATCATGTGTGATGAGTTTCTCAGAGGTCTTCTTTGGGGTCTAACAGCTGCAAGACAGCAGTGGGGAGCGGGAGACCTATGCTATCCTAGAAACCCAGACAAGAGGCAGAGGTGTTGCCACGTCTACATTCCTAGTGATTGAGGATGGTACAAATATAGTTGACGCTAAGTCTTTTCAGTCAGTTTCATCATGGAAACATCTTAAGATTTAAACCCAGTCTATGTTTAGTTTACCCCAAATTTTGAATTATTGATGGAGCATTCAGCTTAAATGACCTTTTTTTTTCTTTTAGCTTATTTTCAGAGCAAAACGTGGTATCAGTTACATGGGAGATGTAGCTGTGGATGATATTTACTTTTTAGATTGTTCCCCTCTCCTTCGCCCAGAAAGAAAATGTACTGCTGAAGAATTCATGTGTGCCAACAAACACTGCATTGCAAAGGGCAAGCTATGTGATTTTGTGAATGACTGTGCTGATAACTCAGATGAAACTCCTTTCATTTGCAGTAAGTAGACATGTTATGTTTCCTTACCTTTATTTCTGAGCCTCACTTTTTGCTGAAGCATATAGAGTAAGTATAGCTCACAAGTCAAGACAAATACATTGAGCTAGCTATTTAAATGTATTTGCTTTTCTTAGTCAATACTTAGTATAGAAATAGAATGCATTATAAAATAGGTGAAGGCACTGTGTGTATGACGTGAGTGAAGATAAACTGGTCAGCACCTGTCCTCAATGATAAACAGAATTGTCATTCTGACAAACAGAATCCCTTATAAACGATATATTTTTGGGGAAAAAAAGTAGCCAAAACATCCATCAAAGTCATTTCATACAGTGTTGACAAGTTTCAGTCTTTGATACATTTAACAAAGTTACCATTTTTTGTGTCACTTATGAGATGAAAATTATTAGAAATCAAATATATTAAGACCCAAGTGATACATTATTTAAATGAAATCCTCAAGTAGATACAAATCAGTTGTTTAATATTGTTGGAGAACCTCAACTCATAATAAACTGCATCTATTAATATCCCCTTAGCTAAATGGAGCATATGTGCTCTCTTAGGTAAGTCTCAAAACTGAAAATAGGTATAATTATTGCCTTATTTAGTTACAAATGAGGGGAATACTAATTATCAAAATGAAAGTTGAGAAATTATTCTACTAATGGTAATAACTTCTAACCTAGATTATTACAGTCTGATCTTAACACTAAATCCTAATCTGTAATATTAACAATTTCAGAGTGAGAACATATATGTTTATAGAACTTTGACCTTTCAAAAATTCTTTTATTCATTCTCCTCTATATGATCTTCACCGAAGTGCCGAGAATAAGTAGGACACATGCGAGTGCTTTTCTTAGAAGAAAATAGCAGCAGTAGTAGCAAATATTTTGCTAAAGTTTATAAAATTGGTATTGGCAAAGCTGATCCCAGAACCGAGTCACTTCAATTTGCAATTCATTGTGCTGCCTGAGCTACCACATCATTTAAAAAGACATAGTAAGATTCAAAAGCAGGTTTTTCAAGATGGCACACAGAAATATATGTCTAGGCTTGGTGAAGAACCAGGAACCAAGAGAGGTTGAGGATACAAAAGGAGTTACTGTTGGAAAGAAGAAAAGAAGCAAAGAACTGAATGCAGAGTGAACAATTTAGCCTTACGAACAGAGAAAATCCTTCCACAAAACTGCAAGGGAAGGAAGGATATTGGTCAGGGAAGGACAAACTCACATACACACCCAAACACATGCTCGCATGCGCGCGCGCGCGCACACACACACACACACACACACACACACACACACACACACCAAAAATTAAACAAAAAAACAAAAACTCTGAATCTTACCAAAAATTATAGACATAAAATCTTATTTATAGCATATAAATATTCTTTCAGTTGTGGATTTTTTTTATAATATCTAATGATATCACATATGAATCAAGCAAAAAACTTTGGTTAATCTTGAATTTTGCATTAATATTTATCTTTAAGGAATTTTTCAACTTTTTATTTTCTATATCAAGTGCTTTCACTTTTTATTCACTTCCATTTTCATTTGACTATCTCATACATATATAAATTTATCTTCAAACAGAACAGATATTATGCTTTTGGATATTTTTAATATTAACAAGATACTTCCCAAAATATAATATGATACAATTTTTCCCATTAATTAAAGTATCATTTTTTTCCAGATTAAATTTTCTTTGAACCTATGTATTTGGGTTCTAACATTATGGATATTTCTAGGAATCCTCTCTGTGTTTGGGAAATTATAATGATATACTGAAGTTCAGAAAATCATTGAAATTTTTCTCATAGTTTTTTTTTATATCGGAAATAAAGGCAAAAGTAGTTAAAATATTTGAAACAAAGCTATACTAGAAGCTATTCCTGTTGAACTGATTGCCAAATCACTTTAAAGTTTGAGTAGCACTAATCATAACAGTATTTGTAAAGTGAAAAATCAAAATTGATTTCAGATATTACATTGTAAAAATATTTTTTTAAGTTCCCTGCAACAAATAAACAAAAAAATGTAGAACAAGCACTAACAGTAAACCAAACTTTGGTATAGATTGTTATTATATGAATATGATTTTTATATAGAATTGTTTACTTGAATTATGTACTTAAAAAATTCAACCATATTCCAATGTTACTCACGTAAATGTTATTTTTAATTATAAAATGACTAGAATCACCTATATGAATTATGAGTGGCTTTTTTTTTATCCTATGTATACTGTAAACTTGGATGCTCTAATTAGACCTTGAAGAACAGGGGGAAAATTAAAATCACCATAGCAATTACTTTCAGAAGTTTACTGATACCCAACCAACTATTTGGGCTTACGTTTCACAGTTTTTGAGGATTTCCATCTATTTTTTTCACTTTTTCAGTGAACTTTTAAGTAAAGACTGAACAAGTATCAGAGCTTTAAGAAAATTTCTAAAATATCATTAACAGAAATATGCCACTTAAGAATAACAGAAAGAGTTTGAAGGTCCTCCACAAGCTTTCCATAATGGCTGGACCAGTTTGCATTCCCACCAGCAATGTAGAAGTGGAGAGAGAATGGGCCATTCTTACTGGTGTAAGATGGTATCTTATGATATTTCCCTGATTTTTAGTGATGTTGAGAAACATATGCCTATTGGCCATTTGTATTTCTACTTTTGTATTTCTACTTTTTAGGTCTTCTCCCCATTTTTTGATGGTGCTTTGTTCTCACTTATGTGAGAGATAAAGGGAAAACAAACAAACAAATAGACCAGAAAAATATCAAATAAATCTCAACAACAAAATTGAAATATAGCTCATTGGGTGGGGGGGGCAAAGCAGGAGTGGAAGAGACACAAAAGATTATGATGATGATTCACAGGTGATAAAGTGGTGGGAGAACCCCAGGGTAGATAATAATGTAAAATAAAACAAATAATAATAATAATAATGAATAAAGAAAAAATGAAACACTTGAACTCTTTTCAAAGGCATGAACTACATCTGATAAGTAGAAAATAACCTTTTATAATACAAAATTACCTGCATCATATTTTTTGTTAGACCCCAGGGTAAAGTAGAATTTTTTTTTAAATTAGTACTGTTAGCACTTTTGAAATTAGCCTATGAAAAAGACCAATTTCAGTATATCTAATTATATCATTCAAAACCTTCATGACTAAATATCAGAAACTTGCAAACCAAAACCACAATGAGCTATCACTTCACTCCAATACTTCCTTAATACAGAAAGTATTAAAAAACAAAAACAAAAACAGAAACAACAAACACTGGAAAGGATATGGAGATAAATAAATAAATAGATTACTGGTGAAAATGTAAACTGGTCTAGACATTATGGAAAGCCATGTGCCAATTCCTCAGAACATTGAAAATGGCTCTACTTTATGATCTAGTGATTCCACTCCTAGGATTCTCCCTGAAGGGCACAAAAACATTAATTCAAAAGGAAACCTGATCCTGTACTCCTATGTTTATTGTAGCCAAATGTCACAAAATAGACAAATGGATCAAAAAGCTGTGATTTATTTACATTATGGAACATTACTCTATCAAAAAAAGACAAGTTCTTGTTATTTGCAGGAACATGGGTGGAACTGGAAGGGATTATGCTAACTGAAATTAGCCATGAGAAGAAAGATATATCAGATAGTCTCACTTATATGTGGAAATATGTATTCCCCCACAAAAAAATGTCAAGAAAAAAGTCAAAACTAGTAAGCTGATGATAGAAATGAAGCATACAACAAAATAGGAGGAAAATGGGGGCAAAACAGTGGAAGGATAAATATAAGAGAATATGATGATATTCATGGGTGGTATAATAGCAACAGAACTAAAGGGACTATAACAATGTAAGAAAAATTATTTAATTAATAGAAAAAGATCTTCAAACCAGAAATGAATTCCATTTTTAAGCATAACATTCCTACAATCATTATCGGCTTGCTTGAAGTCTTTTAGTTTCAATAAAAGAGGCAATTCTATGAAAAAGAATCTCAATTTTAATGATTTCTATTTCCAGTGAGTATGACTCTGAAGCAGACCAGAGATTACTAGCCAAGAGAAAAGAGGGCATCTATGCAGTACTTGAGGGACATTTCATAGTCCTGCCTCTTAAGTGATTCATATACTTGAATATATGACTTCTTAGCTTTTCTGTCTTCCATGACTCAGGGACAATTTATATGAACCAGCAGTCCTCTCTTTTCACAGACAATTACCCTTACACATCTCACCAACACTGTGGCTCATTAGTGATTAGTGCTTTTTTGAATACTTGTTATTGCTTCTTATGTCATCCTGGGTCCACTTAACCTGCTATTTTAGTTTTCTGTAAATATAGACTCTGTAAGTATACTATAGCAGAAAAAAAATCAAATGCCACTTTTGGTTTTATAATGTAAATGACAAATAAAATCTAGAACATAGTCTAAAAGAAAAAGGATTTATGTATGTAAGAACCTTGAAATTTTTGTCATTTTCTTACCAAAAAGAAACAGAGATGAGTTTTGGTGACAAAGGGTTCATTCAGGATATTATAGCAGTATTTCAGTAAACAGGTAGCTATGTAGATCTTAAAGGGTTTGAACACTAAGTTGAGAGATTAGAGTTCCTTCTGCGGATGGGGATGAATATTTGGAAAAATGGAAGATAGCATGATTGTTGCTCTAGAAAATTTTGTGGGTATTAACTGCAACTACAATTTAGTACCTGAGATTTAGGTAGTATGAGCACAGGGTGAGACTCCTGAGGAGAAATGTTATGCTGCAAAGCAGAGAACTGAATAATTATTCCAGAGATGATGTAATTTGAGGGCACGTTAGAGTTCTAGCATGTCCAGAAATGAAAGGTGATACCAAACACTACACACATTCAAATAAAACTCCACATTATTATATGTATAAAATAAGAGCAGGTTGGGAGTTTTCATAAGTCTATTATAACATTATGAAAGAAAATTTGATTCCATCATAAGAATCTGAAAGGAATATAACAGCTAGAAAAAAATGACATAGTTTAAGGAAAATTATATAATGCTAACTTGCTATAATTTATCATCTGTAATTGTAGCATGCAAATAAAAAACAACCTACATATGTCAAAAACTAGTACAATTTTTAGGGAATAAAAAATAGAAGTTCCAATGTGATGGGGAACTCATTATTTTAGTAAGCAAGATATAAATATGTGCTAAAAATAAGTTTACAGACTTAAGCACGAATAAACCATAATGACTAACCAGATATAGAGAATCCTAACAGAGATATTAAAATGAAGAGGAAGAAAAAGAGGAAGAGGAGATAAGAAGAAATAGAGGAAGAGAAAGAAAAATGAAAGGGAATTTCTAGAATTGTAAAGTACAATATCTGAATTACAAATTGATTGGCTAAACTTACATACAAATTAGAGACAACTGAAGAAAGATCATTGAAATTGAGGACAGACCTACTAGTTGGAAATTGCCCAATTAGTTGAGTAAAAACATAATACCAGACTGACACATTCAAGATACATTATACTTAAACATTTAAAAGTTAAACACATTCAAAAGTTAATGACAAGAAAGGAATAATAAAAGCATCAAGAAAAATAAAAGTAATTTAAAAGGGAGCACTCCTTACACTATCCACAAATTAGTCAGAGAAAGCCTTAAATGGAAAGAATATTTTAAGTATTCAAAGAAAAATTATTCCAACCTGGAACACTTTATTCTGCCAGACTATTTTTCAAGGTAAAAGGAAAGATAAACAATGTTATTGAAAAACAGAAATCAAAAGAAATATCAATACCAAGATGGACTTGTACAAGAAAATAGTACTAACAGAGTTATTCTAAAGCTATAGCATTACAAATCTGGAAATAATTGCTATCTAAATTATACCACATGTAACAGGAGAAGAGAAGAAATATGACTCGTAAGAATGAGTGTGAGATTAAATCATGCAATAAGCCACAAGTGTAGACTGTCAAACACAAATCTCAAACAAAAATCAATAAAAATAGCACATAAGACAATGGAAATGGAGGTGTGAACCTAACCCCATAAATCATATAAAGCACTGTAAAATAAATGTTACCTCAAGAAAGAAAGAAAGAAAAAAAACCGGGAATGAAAAGACAGACTTACCAATGAGAGCTAACTGGCTGCTGAATGTTTGATGATGAGGACAGCATATTTTCACAGTACCATACATTTGCATACAAGTTCGTGTTTAGGTAAAAAGAATCACTGTAGAGTAGAGCAAAGGATAAGGAAGATAAAGAAAGAGTGAAGAACTCTTGAAGATACAAAACTAAAGACTCATGACAATTAAATGCTAAATATGATCTTGGATCTCATTCTGAACAGGGGAAACATACCTATAAAGAACATAGAGTAATTGACTAAATATAGGCCATGGATTAAGATACTAGTGCAATACTATTTTCATTTTTTCTGTCGTGATTTTTTACTGTGGCTCTATAGGAATACATCCTTCTTTACAGGAAAAAGACATGAAAGTACTGATAAAATGGCACCATAACTAATGTTTTTAAATACTTCAAAAATATCTGTATAGATATGCAAATCTACCGATAGACCAAGTGGAGAAATGCAAACACTGTGAATTTAATGAAAGTGGTGAGAGGAGATAATTTATATTTTTCTTGCAATTTTCTATAATTTCAAAAATATTATTATATTAATATTAAATATAAATTAGTATTCAATCAATTAAGAATATTAAGTTGATGTTTAATTAGCAATATTAATATTCTAACTTGGGGAAAAATCAAATGATAAATACAAGTGATTTATTTTTCAAAGTAGACAAACCACTGAGTTTTAATTCTAAAAAAGGAAGAAATATAAATAAATGTTGGCTTGCAAAATGAGAAGTAATGAGTATATAGAGATAAATAACTGCTAGATGGAAAATATCAATAAAATGGTTAATTATTTTTTGGGGAAAAGTGACCAAAATTAACTAATGAAGCAGAAAACCATTCCGACTTTTAACTATCAAATGAAGTTATCAACATATGTCCTCCAATTTTATCTTCTGGGATATATACTGCTGAGTTCTATCACATTTTAATGAACTGATAATGCCCAAAGAAACTATTTCAACCATATGAAATGAAATAATTTATTTTATGATGCTAATATATCACTGATAATGAATTCTCCAAAAATTAGAAAAGAAGAAAACTATCATTCAAATGCCCTGTGAATATAAATATGCAAAAACTGATATGCTAGCGTATTAAATTCAATTAAATAATTATGCTATACACTTTGAGATGAAGCTCTTATAATGTGTAAAGAATATCTTAATGTAATATCTGTTGTTTTGAAATAACTCACTAAAAATTGATAGGTATTAAAGGTATTTAAATTTAAAATCATGTTGTTGCATCATATTTATAGAAGAGTTTAATTTTAATATATTCAAGATTCTCTATCAAATTAAACAAGCAAACAATGGAATTATTTCATTAAAGTTGCAGTTGTATAAAGGTTATTTATATGACTAAACACATTATGTAAGATATAAATTAAAATAAACACCAAATTATAATTGTTTTCTAATGCTATGATTGTACATAGATCAAAAAATCAAGATACTGGATTGTATAATTTCTCCCCAAAATTCTTGTCCACCTGGAATCTGTGAATATAACCTTATTTAGAAATAGGATTTAACATCCGGAAATCAATTAACATAATCCACCACATCAACAAAGAAAAAAACAAAAACCACATGATCATATCAATAGATGCAGAGAAAGCATTTGACAAAGTCCAACATCCATTCATGATAAAAGCCCTTGAAAAAT
>PVHY01018595.1:0-28979 GCA_004024945.1 Uropsilus gracilis
ATATCAGTAGTAGGCAGCTACAGTGTAAATGTTAATGAACAGTTTGTAGCCTGCTTGTAGAAAGAAGCAGGCAGATAGGTGTGTCCAGTTAAAGTTAAAGGTAAATTGCTATTGAACTGTTTGGAGCCTGCTTCTGAGTGAGAGAATCTGGACTTTAGGTGTTTAAAGTCAGGCCTGTATGTGTTTCAAGTTAAAGTAAAAAGTCTTCTTCTATATACCCTGTTTCACTTTGAAACAAGGAGCAGGGAGCAGAAAAACAAAGGAGAAGAGAAAGATGGGAATGGAGATTGAGGTTCAGGTTTGGTTTCAGGCATTTTTATAAGATGGAGATGTGAACCCTGTGAGCTTGGCCCTGTGTGGCCAAGGCCTGGGGCCGCCTCTGGCTGGCCTGGGCTAGCCGCATGTGTGCTAAAGGTGGTTAAGAGGTTTGCAGATTTGAACACCATGTTGGAGTTTGTTTTGCTGAGTTGACTTGTGTCTGGAAGAGGCCATGCAAAAGTTAGGCCTGAAAAGAAAGTGAACTTTGCTGGGTCCAGTACCATGAAGTTTCTGCCTGGACCACAAGAAGACGGCATGGAGGAGCTGAAGCACGCCAAAGGAGCACGTCAAAGAAAGATGTCTTCAAACACGCGGAGAGGAACGCTGGCTGACATTGGTGAGAAGATCAGGACTGAGAGACTGAGGATTTTGGGGCAATCTGGAAAAGGACTTTGGACAATGTTGAGAAAGGTTTTGGACAACGTTAAAGTAATCTGAGTTTTACTTACGTATTTCTTTCGTAGTCATTAGGAAATCACTTTGTTAGAAATAAATTAGTCTGCACTGATAGTCTTGCTTTGACTTGGTATTTTGGTCGAGAAGGCTGAGGGTGGTAGAAAGAACCCATAAATTTAAAGAGGGTAAACTGAGGCAAACTAGTGTTAGGTGTAAACTGTAGTTCTTAAGTTCTTCCGCAGTTTTTGGAGCTGGGAGCTAAGAAGCAGCTGGCTGATTTTTGCATATCAATAGTAGGCAGATATAGTGAAAATGCTAATGAACTGTTTATGGCCTGCTTCCTAGGGAGAGAAGCAGGCCTAGGTGTGTCTACTTCAAGTTAAAGGTAATTGCTAAGGGACGCCTGCTTCAGAGAGAAGCAGGCCTGTATGTTTAAGTCAAAGTCAAAAAGTATTTTTCTTGTTGCCCGATTTCAACACTGGCATACTGGCATTCAAATTCAGAGTGATGCACAATTTTTCATATATATATATTCAGTGTATCAACACTTAAAAGAACCTCAATTATAGGCAAAATTACTTTGAAAGGGATATTTGAACACTAAGAAAAATAAAGAATTGCAAGTTACGTAACATTTATGCAAGGAAGAACGTTCATACAGATCTTTAAAAAAACGGTCTCTCATCTGTGTGTGTTCTGCTCTGAGTGTTCAGAGCTGCAAAGCCTGGACTTTAAGGCAGGCTCAACCAACCACTGTGTGGCCTGGTCATGATTCTGAATTTCTGTCCCCTCATCTATAAAAGGTAGATCATTAAGAATATTGATCTAGAAGCAAAACCATTTTTTGAGGAGTTGAAACTTAAAATACAGTGGAAAGGCATCTGCAAAACACAACTGTGGCAGCCCTAGCTGGGCACTTGCAGGGTTGTTTTTGTTTTTTTTTTTGTCCCCCTCCCCTCTCCCACTTCCAGGATTTTGGAAGCCCTGTCTAAGGGAACAGCTACATAGCGGGTCTGCCTCTGGACCTCAAAAAGTTGTTACAGGGACTAAAGGCCATATTACTTGTGAAGCCTTAGAAAAGCATACAGGGGCAACAGTTTTCTATCAACTTTACTATCATTATTAGTAAAACAAAATGACACAAAAAGCAAACAGGAGGGCTAAGTCCATTCACTTTATTCAAACAATTAACATAAAACAGGGCTCTTTGAAACAAATTGTTTGTTTTTTTGTTTTTTTTTTTCCTTTGAGACTAGGTCTTGCTATTTTTGCCCGTGGAACCACAGGCTCACATTGCCCAGGGTATGACTCAAGCGATCACCAGTCTCAGCTTCCCAGGTAGCTGGGATTACAGGCGCGCGCCACCACGCCCAGTTATTTTTTGGAACTAGGTCTCCCTACGGGCCCCAGGCGGGACTAGAACCTCAATCCATATTGCCAGCCACTTCATAGGCTGAAGCTTACAGGCATGAACCACCATGCCTAGCCTGTTTCAGATTATTTACACAGCAAATTACCATATGAATGAGTGCTTAAAGCTGAAATGTCCCATATTGGAGGTGAGGATATCAAAGGGTTTTGCTGTTTCCTGTAAATTATCTTAGACTCCAAATGTCTCCCCAGGCTCAGACCAGGAAGCACCTTAGTGACACTAAGAAAGGGACAAAGCAATTACACTGCTGACTCCAAACTCCAATAGAATGCAGGGAAGCCTTGCTGGCGCCTAGGTTCTCTGCATCCCCATTTTAAGTCTTCTAAGAGGAGATCCAGTGATTAGTAACAGAAACCAAACTTCCATTTGCCTGTGATTTATACTTTATAGGTAGGTGATGCTAAGATGTGTATGATTCTCCTTCTCCCCCCTCCTCTGAATCTCCACCCTCACTGCACTCCACTTAGCAGCTTTTCTGCTACTTTGGAGGCTAGAGGCTAAAATACTAACCACTAAATCAATATTTCTTTTCAAATTATATCCAAATCCACCCAAATCACGTAAGCTATATTTGGCTGACCAAACTCCCTAGATCACAAATGATATTCAATTCTAATGACCATGAAATCTGCCAGACTTGTAGAAAGTTGGGGAGGAACATAGCCCAGCTCTCTCTGCTCATCCCATGCTCTCTACTCCCAAGTGGGAAAGACTTAAGTAGATGCTAGAGAATAGGTTCTTCTACTTTCCACCATCAAGAGTGGGGGGATGGTTCTGAACACTAACACAGTTTAAACTTAAAGATTCACTCTGATTAGCAACTAAAAGAACAACAAAAACTCAGTATTTGTTGACTAACTGAATTTAGAGGCGTTGACCTATTTTGGGGAGCATTGTACTAGTTCATAAAATAAAATCATTTAGCCATCAGTTTGATGATAAAAGACATTTAAAGATATAAAAAAAACTTCATACAATATAGTATATACTTCTAAATTTTACTTTTAAATAAATGAGAGGAATTCTTCACACAGGTTCACAGTACTAGGAGTCTGAAATCCCATGTCAATAAATACATATTAAAATAACATTAAATGTAATTAATACTGCCAAGCAGTGGAGGTTTCTGAAAGCAACACTTTAATAATAAAATGCATGCAGTTTACTACTTTGGAACTGGAAACAGGGACTTTACCTCAGGTCAGAGGACAGGACCATACTGTAGGGCCCTGCGATGCTTTGATGCCAGAGTGGGTTTCCCTGGAGGGACTTTTTCTACAAAACTACTAGGTCTCTGTCTCTATTCATAGTTTTCAACTTTCCTTCAAAAAGATAAACAGAGCTATACTGACTAAAAAAATATATATAGAAAACAACCAGACTTAAAATAGGATTCTTCTTCCTGCCCATTTCCTCAAGGAAACTCAAGGCCCCATCCGCCTTGCACATAACACCATTCTTCTTTGTGAATCTGGAAATGCAGGCTCAAACAAAACAGGTGCTGCTAAAAGCAGCTGCAGTTTCCTCAAAGAATGATCAACTCTTGGCATCTAGCAATTCAGCCCAAAGTCACATGAACGAGACATACATGCTCTGTAAGAGAAGATAAAATAAAGACTTGGCCCATGTAGCTGACATTCTTGAGCAACTGCCTCCACCCACCAAGCTCCACCCACCACAGATTTGGGGGGATAACCTCAGTCTTCTGGTTAATTTCCAACTGTAAGTTATTATCACCAATATTCCTAATATTGGTGAATTCCCTCAAATTCTGTTCCTCCTAGACTGGGTGATGTGCAACCATGCCAGGCAAGTTCACTATGGATTTGGGCAAATGGAATTAAGATTCTTGGATTCTTTATTATATCCATTGTGCCTTTATTCTGAGACAGGGGCCACCACACAAAGGTAGGCAGAGAGAAAGAGAGACTAACTATAAGAGAGGCCAAACAGCAACTACTCCCCTTTTGAGGACATCATTTGAGGACATGGGCCTAGGAAACTCTCCTGATCCTCATCTTTCCATGATGGAGGGGTATATCTTCACTTTAGGTGTAACATAGTTTCTTTCACTGGTCATGATTTCTCTTATAGAGAAACCATCTTATTGCTTGAGAAATCATTACTTAACATTCCTCCTGGATACAAAAGCATTGTGAAAAATAAAACCATCCTTTCACTCCAACGTTTCATCTGGCTCTGCAGCTCCAACTTTGTAAAGGCAAAAAAATCACCGACTCTACCTGCAATAACCAGATAATTTGTCAGGGTCTGACAGGCTTTGGGGGGAATCCAGAAGACCAAGGTAGCATTGGTGATGCTTCTATAGCACATCCTAGGTTTCCTAACCTGGGTAGGCTACCTTTTCCTATGTTCATTTCAGATCCTTAGGGCAAGAGGCTGGCTGCAAAAGCCCCTCTCAGGTTTCTCTGCTCTATGCTACTAAGACACGCTCCCAAGAGAACATGCAACCTTTTTTATTAATCTTTCAAAACAAAGTTCACTTTTTTACATTAATTTTATACAATAAAAGAATGAGATGCAGATTTGACCAGATTCTCTTGAACAAAATGTCACCCACGATGATCTGTTGGTAATCACATCACCAGCCAGTTTGGTTGTGGAATTGATGCTGTGAACTTATTACCAGTCTATTATCACCTTCCATCTGAAGCACTGCCCTGAGCTTCCCCATCCCCATCAGGGCCTCCAGTTCACACTACTCACCCAAGGTGAAATGCTTATTGACCACTTTGGAGTGGGTGGTCATGGTGAGCATGAAATGCTTGCCATTTTGCACAACTCTACACCCCCTTGGTATCCTTTTGGATGAGGTTGTCTGACAGACCCTGGAGGAAAAGGTCCAAACTCTGATTTGCTGCTTTCCCTCTTAAAAGACGTAAACTTAACCCAGGTTTGAAATGGCATTCCTGCATTTACCTCAGAAACCAAGGAAGACACCAACAATCTCAAATGCAAATCTCATCAAATCCTCTATAGAAATGCTAGTTGGCAGACAGGTTTGAAGACAGGTTTGAAGGTTGACTTGCCACAGCATGGTGGCCAGGGCACAGGCACTGGACCCAGATGCCCATGCCAGGTACCTTGTCAGTCATAGGGTGCTGGACACTAACTGTGGGACTCTGACAAGTTACTTTTTCTGTATCTCCACTTCCGCATCTGAAAACTACTTTTGGGTTACTGAGGTACTTAGGAATTCATCACTTGAATGAACAGAGTGCTTGGGATGACATCAAGTACACATCTTTAAGCTATATGTTGTTTCTCCTCATTACTAGTATCACCAACAATAAATGTTAGAATTTCCACATGAAGCACACTGAGGGACAGT
This sequence comes from Uropsilus gracilis, assembly GCA_004024945.1. NCBI lineage: Eukaryota > Metazoa > Chordata > Mammalia > Eulipotyphla > Talpidae > Uropsilus > Uropsilus gracilis. Next base: position 5,499 of record PVHY01018595.1, read on the forward strand.
AAAAAAAATTCAGCTAACCACCAAGCTTAGGGCAGAGCAGAGAACCAAGGTCTCTGCTCTTAAGCTGACATATCTATGTTCAGGGTACAGAAGAGGATCTCAGAATGGGAGGCTGGGTCCAGAATGCTGGGTCTCTTCAATGCTGAAGAGACCACTCTCCTTAAATGAATCTATAAGTTATAATTATATGACTTTGTAATTAAGCATAAAAAACAAGAGGTTGGAATGTATACACTATCAAGAGAAAAGAAAATAGACCCTGAAATTAAGTTGTATTCATTCTGACTGGTTTTGAAAAATGAGAAAGTAAAGTTGTAAAGGGTTTTCAGCTCCTGCAGAGGGAACGCTCCTCAGGTGCTCATCATCAGTGTGCCAAGGAGCCACAACTGCCTCTTCAAAGGAGACTCAGAATCTTATTTGTCTTCAGGGAATAAATCTCATTATATGTAATTCACTATCTTGCTCCTTATTAGTAGCTATAGAAGACAGTTTATATTTAAGTTAAACATTTAATTGATAGAAGTGTACTACTGAGCTCACCAGGGGGAAATAGACATTTTGTTCTATTTTTTAACAGAAAAAAAATTTGGCCATTATACTTAACAACTCAAAAATATCTTAGTATGACTTGGGTATTCTGCATTTTGTACAACATGAAAATAAATAGACATGCTCCACAAAAAGACAACTATTGACCATCTCTTCTGCTTGTTTATCTTAATGTTTTTAAAATATTCTATGCAGAAACCCAATAATAAAACTGCAAATTAAAAAAATTAGCACCTCTAATATGAGGATATCATAAAGTCACCTAGCTATATTTCTGCCAAGGTAAATCCAAGTCAAAATCTACTGAAGAATCATTTACATTAAAGTTACAGCTGCCTACCAGCCAGTCAGGGGAAAAGAGAGAGGCTTCAGGTTTTTTGTCTTGTTTTGTTTTGTTTTGAATGAAGTACCATGTTTTACAGATGTATTAATATTTTGACAATATGGGATTTCTCCCCTTAAGTGTGGTCATCGAAGATCTACTGCAAATGCCCCCATGCCAGTCCTCCACCATCATCTATGTACTCTTCCCATACCCATTCCCCTCACCCACTTTCTCCTCACCATCCCCCTATTCTACTGGAAGAGGTTTAAGGTTTAAAACAAATAAAGGAATAAGGAGAATTGCATTTTTAAAAATATAGCCATATCATGGAGTACAAAAGAGATTGTGCTTGCTCACTGACCAGTTCACTGCTATAAAGTATGTACTAACTACTTACAATGATTTCCATCTGATTTAGTGATTTCTGAGGTACCTAAGTCACAGCAGACAGGAATTTTATGTGTTTTGAATGGAGGATATTATTGCTGGTGATTTAATTCCCTCTAAGGCAAAGACACTGAAGAAAATTAGGGGTATCAGAATTTAACTATATTTCTGCAATAATTAAAAATAATTTCCAAGAATTGAATATTATGTAATTGAGTGTGCTGGAAAGGAAAGGAAAGGAAAGGAAAGGAAAGGAAAGGAAGTGAAAACTGAAGTAGGAATTTAGAAAAGGAAGAAAGTAGACTTTGTGAATTTTCTCTCCTTCAATAACAGAGTTCAAATATTCCTGGCTGTTAGACAGATATTAAAAATGCAACCATATTTACCTTTCCACAAAGCATAAAAAGCAGTCATAGCAATACCAACTCAGTCTCACAGTTGCTTCAACTCAGTCTCACAGTTGCTTAAATTCAGAAAAGAAGCAATGCAACCACTGTAAAATTTAGAATACAAAGTATAGTAAAGAACCAATTCATGTTTCAATACTGATCAGGCCAACTGATGCAGACTCTGAAATTAGGCTGAGGAACCTTAGCACTTTCTAAAAAGACAGAGATACTTGGAACTATTTTATGTTTTATAAGCAAATATATATTACTAAGAAGTAGGAAATGTTGGGGAAAAGTGATTTGTAAATGATGGTGAGCATTCCTTATTGGCCTGTGAGCCATCTGTGTCATCTTTAGAGAAGGGCTCATTTGGCTCTTCTGCTCATGTTTTTCTTTTTTTTTTTTTTTTGAGACTAGGTCTCGCTATTTTTGCCGGTGGAACCGCAGGCTCGCGTTGCCCGGGGTACCACAGACTCAGGCAATCCCCAACCTCAGCTTTCCAGGTACCTGGGATTACAGGCATGCACCACCACGCCCAGCTATTTTTTGGGATTAGGTCTCGCTGTTTTTGCCCCTAGCAGGACTAGAAATGTGATCCCTAGCCCCACCGCTTCATAGGCTGAAGCTTATAGGCACGAGCCACCGTGCCCAGCTAAGAAGACAGGATTCTATATAGGCAAACACAGCTTCCAATTTTTTTTTTCTTTCAGAGGCATTCATGTGCATTCCACTCATTGCTGCACTAAGGCCACAGATTGTCCTATGGGCTGGCAGCTTCTTGGTTACAGAAGCATTGGGGTGGGGGCACCAGGAGTGGAAAGCAAAGGCCCAGGAGGTAATGTCAGAGAATTGGGCTCAGCCTGAATCCCCAAGCAAAGCCCCACTCAACCTTCACAGGCTCCTCCTTGCCAATACACTTCTTCCTTCCACTCCCACTGCAAATACACAAATTTCTCTGTTTTGTGGTTTTACTCTTTCATTCTTGAATGCAGGTGAAGATTCACCAACCAAGTGAAGCCAGAGACCCAAAATGAACCCAGTTCCTTTCATTGAGAAAGGAATGTGGAGGCTAAGATTAGCCTGAGGCCAGTTCCCCTTTTTACGTGTGTGCATGTATATGTGTGTGCGTGTGTGTGTGTGTGTGTGTACGATCTCTATTATTTAGCTTTTTGTTCAATGGAAGCTGAGTCTTTACTTTGATGGGTAAACTGCTTGGTCAAATTCTGGTTGCCCTCCATGAATTAAAGTTACAGTAAAGTGATTACCTGGGCAGACTTGGGATTATGTAATGCAGGGTCCTGAGGTGGGGACTCCCAAGGCACACCCAGAGGGGAAAGGGAGGTACAGATACCAAGGGGGGTGATTGTGAATGGGGAGCAAGGAGAAAAATAAATGGGAAGGTGGAGTGTGGCAGGGATATACGATTTTGGAGAGGAGCATGAAGAGTGGAGGGAGAACGAGAGCCTGGAAATTGGCATCAGGAGTGGAGGTTTTGGGCCTCAGGAGAAGGACTCAGGAGCTGAGTTCTCTGGAGCTTCCTCACCTTCCCAGCACTTGGTTCCTGAGGATGGAGAGCTGTGTGAAGGCGGAGGAGAGGTTACCCTGGTGAAGTGCGGAGCCACGGTGACACTCGGACAGGCCTGCCTCAGGGAGACCCGCCTGAGCCCCACCTGTGCTGGTTGGATTCATCTGGTGCCAGCTGGAGCAACAGGATCGGGAGTCAAGGACACAGTTGGCATTTTGGTTGGCATTTTCAACCAGAAGTGCCCTAAGACTGAGGTAAACCCCACGAAGCTCCTTGAGGAGCAGAAGCGAGGGCTCTATTTTGTTTGGAACACTTGTGAGGGTGTGGCTCTTTCAGTTTGTTTTTCCTGTATTTGGAGATAAACCTCTTGTCTATCCTGGTCATTATGGTTTCATATATGAGCAGCTGCTGGGTGCAGGCAGAAGAACCCATAGGAAAAAGGAATTTAAACGGGGGTATCCCTATCCCCCCCCCATAACACAAGTACTGTGGATTTGCACACTCAGAGCTTGTCACCCATATGGTAAGTCCAGATGTTAAGTCCAGGGGTCCTTCCTTATGTTGACCACCACTTGTCACTGTTGGAAACACAGCAGGAATTTTGCCTTCTTATCTGACTTACAGGATCTTGTTTTGGAGTTCTTTGTGTGGATTTTTCATTTATTCAATCAGTGTAAAAATTGTATTTCTTGTACATTTCCTTTTTCTTCAAGTTTTAGTTCTCTGATTGGGTCTGGTATTGGGCAGTTGACTTTACTCTTGTGGGAGATCCTGTGGCATAATCATGTGGCTTGTTTTCAATACATAGCCTCATTAAGTGCCTTGGTTTCTGGGAGAGGTAGGGGGGGGTGTGTGCGTGTGCATGTGCGTGTGCGTGTGTGTGTGTGTGTACACGATCTCTATTATTTAGCTTTTTGTTCAATGGAAGCTGAGTCTTTACTTTGATGGGTAAACTGCTTGGTCAAATTCTGGTTGCCCTCCATGAATGAAAGTTAAAGTCAAAGGCCCATTGGATGGCACAGAGAAGAAGAATGCAGTCTTTTCTCTCATCCTGCTACAAAAGGGAGAACCAAGATAAAAGGGCCCACCAAGTGGCTAGTGATCCTTCTGAGGAGGCTGCCACTTACCCTACAACATGCTGATTTTGCTGATAAGGAAAACCCACACAATAAGTACTGTTTTGTTCAAGACTTCAGAGCTATTAAAGAGACTATCAAGGACATACACCCAATCAAAACAAACCTTTACACCTTGGCTAACTGCTATATCTGGGATTTCTTCTTGGTTCTTAGTGTTAGACTTGAAGGATAGCTTTGTCTATATCCCTGTAGATGCCTGGAATCTACAACTCTTTGCTTTTGAACGGCAGGTCTTTAAACTTATGTCGCTGGACTTTAGGCAATGGTTTAACTTTATTGTTATTTTGAAGGGGAAACTGGTAAAGAATTTCAGAAAGGTCAAACTAAAACAGGGCATCCTCCTTACGAAAGTGGACACTTTTCTAATTGCTAGCTTGACTGAGTTCTGTCTAGACAATGCCATAATGGCTTTAGCTTAGCAGAATGTGGCTACAAAAGTCTTACTTAAGAAGACTCCAGAAAGCAAACAAACTGTATCACATTTAGGATTTGTGATTAAGGAAGAAAAAAAGAAACTTCCTGACTTGGAGACAACAGGTTATTTCAGTTCTCATATGCTCTAGAAATCTAGCGATTATGTGGACTTGGGGACATAGCTGAGAATTGCAGAATTTAGATTTCCAACTCTGGACTAACAACAAAACTTCTCTATGACTCTCCCTCAAAGACCTAGACTCTGAACCTCTGTTTCAGATGTCAGAATGTCAGCAAGACTTGAACAAAATAAAGGGAAAGTTGATTCAGTACTAGCCTCAGGCTACAGAACCCTCCAGGCTGTCTGACTCTATGAGAGGGGTCAGACTAGGGTACCCATCCAAATGTTAGGACCAAAAGTGCTGTCCAAACAACTGAACCACACCACTAAAGCATGTTCTCCATGTCTGTGTGCTGGAACTGTTAGGGGGGCTACTGTGAAACTGGGGGCTGTGGCCCCCAGTACTGGTGGTTCTGCATTAAAATTGCAGCTGTTTATTGGTGGGTGCAGACTTGGAAAAGGGAAGCCAAGCCTCCTCATGACAGGATTAGTATCAGATTAGGGAGAGACTGAGACAAAACACGTGGTATGGAGAGAGAGGAGAACAAAGAGAGTGGAGGAGCAGGAGAAGCTGCCAGCTTCCAGGTGTGGGAGCAGGAAGGGTCCAGGCCCTAGCCTGGGCCACTTGAGCCTAGAGAAGCATATTGGAGAGACTTGTGACTTATGTAAGCTGACTTGGAAATTTGGTGCTTGAGAACTTAGTTTAGCGTAGAAACTGTGAAGCTTGGAAATTGTCTGGAGACCTGAAGAGAATTTGCTGTGCTACTGTTTTCATCGTGAGACACCTGAAATTCTTGCTGCTGCTGCTGTATCAAGTGAGTTTTGCTGGTTTCTGGGCCACTTAAGAGTTGGAGCTGAAAGAATGCCCGAGCTGTGCCTTTTGGAGGAGGAATAACAATGCCATCCTGGCTTTCCTCGTTGGATTTGAATTTCCTGTTTTTGAAAAAGGATCGATGGTGCCATCTTGGCTCCTTCTGGCTTGGAGTGAGTGGAGCTGTATCTTTGAAGAAGGAATGGAGGTGCCATCTTGACTCCTTCATCTGCTTGAGGTGGGGCAGCAGCCATTTTGTGGATGTACATAGCTGCTGTGACCATGTGCTCTTTGAACTAGAGACTGGACTTTGTGGTAAAATTATCAAAGGGGTTCTTTGTACCCTCAGTGACTTTTGTTTACTTTGCCCTTTTAATAAGTAAATCTGTTTTTACCTCTTTTTAAGGTTTCTGTGGTCTTGCTACAGCATGTGTGGGCTAGGAAGAACCTGGTGTGTGGCTGGTTTTAAAAGTCAGCTGCCCCCTTTTGTAAGTTTGGTGAATCACCCCGTTTTGCTTGTTTTCCTACTTGATATCCTACCTGATATCAGTACTATCATTTGTGCATGAGGCAGAAAAATTTACATTAGATCAGTCTGTAACTGTGTATGTACATTAGAACAAAAGCTGAGCAAATGGGAACTATCAAGGAGAGTTCTTCTAGATAATCCTGATGTATAGCTGCAAGTCACCAGCTCTGCCATTCCTGCTGCCTTGTTTCCAAATAAGCAGAGAGCCTTGGGGATGAAATTTTAACCCCCAGGTTGGACACTGGGCTCATGTGGCTCATGCCTGGAAGCTTCAGCCTATGAAGCGGCAGGGGCTAGGGATCGCGGTTCGAGTCCCACCTGGGGTCCATAGCGAGACCTAGTTCCAAAAAAATAGTTGGGCATGGTGGTGTGCGCCAGTAATCCCAGCTACTTGGGAAGCTGAGGCTGAGGATTGCTTGAGTCTGTGGTACCCTGGGCAATGAGAGCCTGCGGTTACACAGGCAAAAATAGTCTTAAAAAAAAAAATAGTCTTTAAAAAAAAAAAAGAAAAAGAAAAAGAAATTTTAACCCCCAACTCTACAAAAACTACTGAAACACTGTATGGTAGGCATCCAGAGTTTCCTGCCCAGCCCCAACAGAGCCACAAGCGAATGGGGGTGGTTTACAAATGGGAGCACTTTTATGGAACAACGCAGTTACTGAGGACATAGTAGTGATGACTCCAACACCACAGGATCTGCAGTCCTCCCAGCAAGAACAATGACACAGGGGCCAAGTCACTACGCCTATCCTGAGCCCTGGAAATCTTTTGATACGGGATAGTCACTTCTGGTCCTGCATATAGTTGGGGTCATGGGGGAAAATGAGACTCTGCAGCCAGGAAGAGAGAGATCGAGGGCTCACTGGCTTAACGGTGGCATTACTGAGAGCAGGAGCCCTGCCACCGATCACCTTGTATGACGGAACTCGTCTAAAGCTGCACAAGGTGACAGAACATTTGACTCTGTCTAAGAAGACTGTTGTTAGTTCTGCCTTCCGTGGACACTTAATCACCGTTCATGGACGTATCTCAATTTGTTCTCAAATATACTGACTAGGATGATGAAGTAGCCTGTAAATGGGGATTTACTAACTTGAACCCCAGTTCCACTTGCAGAATGAACTAACACAGACTGATACTGCTGCCAGAGTAAAAGCCTTTTCCTAATACTAAGATAAAACTTTACAGAAATATAAATTAGCAAAAACTGGTTATTTTGCTTGATTGATCAGGAAATTTTATGGGACCTCAGTAGAGCTTCTGAAATACTCCATACAATTTCTCCCTTTCCTCATGTGAAAGACATGAAATGAAGTTGATGTATTTTGTATTTATCTGGCATACTGATTATTAGTGGGAAACACTTTCACTTAAGATTGTTTACCCTAGCATTTATATGGATATTAATATTGGGGTTCTCAAATTTATGTGAAACCTTTCAAGTGTCTGATAGGTTTTTTGTCAATTTTTATTGTTGTTATTGAATGTTATAGGTTACACTATTGAACAAATTTCCTTGCCAATTAGGTTAGTAGCCAATTAAATTTTTTTTTTTTTTATTTCAGAGTTTTGAGATTTGCAGAAACTGTTTTTGGAGAACTTACCAGGAGAAAGACCTTGATGATATCTTAAGACCTACTGATAGAACTAGAAAGAATTTTCTATGTAGGACTGAATCAACTATTGAAGAGAAGCACAATTTTAAGAAGTTCTTGTTTGAGATTTTGGGTGTTTTTTTTTTTTTTTATTCAAGGAATTTTTTTTTCTTTCAGCTGACTGTGATAGTCACAGTATTAAATTGTGTTTTTGTGAGAACTAAATTGTTTGCATCTTCTCTCTCCTTGATTTTTTCTTTTTTTTGAGACTAGGTCTCGCTGTTTTTGCCCGTGGAACCGCAGGCTCTCATTGCCCAGGGTAGCCCAGACTCAAGCAATCCCCAGCCTCAGCTTCCCAGGTAGCTGGGATTACAGGTGCACATCACCACACCCAACTATTTTTTTGGAACTATGTCTCGCTACAGGCCCCATTGTGATCCTTAGCCCCGGCCGCTTCATAGGCTGAAGCTTACAAGCACGAGTCACCGTGCCCAGCCTCTCCTTGATAATTCTTATTGAAAAAATAGTAATTCTTATTTCTCACAGCAATGTGTCGTACCTGCATAATTTCAAGAGGGAATTTTGCCTCTCCATCTATTGGAAATATGTTCCATTAGCAAAGATTTGATTGGAATGTCTTTTGTGAGTTTGAATTGAGCAAAGCCAAGAAGAGTCTGTTACCCTGCCTGTCAGGTTCCAGAGACCTCTAAAGATGGCGGGAATCTTATCTCCACTAGATACCTGAAACTGAAGAGAAAAGCCTTGGGAACCAAAAGAGGGAATCTCAGATGCAGTCTGGTATGACTACTGCCCTGCTCCAGAAGAGCTCTATCTATGACCCCTTATGGAAAGTTGCAACAAGCTCAAAAAATATACTGCCTTGATATTCTGCCATGAGTTTATACCTTGATAGGTCAGATCACAGATACAATTTTCTGTACTATTTCATTAAATTGGGATGAAGAAAATGAGTACTAGACATCCAGACAGACCACCTGCATTTTCCCTTCACTAATACAGTCTTTCTCTTCCTGCAATCTCTCTGAAAATAACACATAAATACCTTTACATTTCTCTGTTTGGGGGTCCTATACTTTTGTCCTTGAGTGGATGGGTGAGGATTCATTAACCAAGCACTGTGAGATTTCCTACTAATATATGTAGGAAATATATGTGGACTATAGAGAAATTAAATAAAGAAACAAAAACAAAACAAAAAAACACAAATCTACCAGTCTGAGTATAGAACTGAAGCTACTAGAGGGAGCAGGTGACAGAGGGGGTAGTGCAGCCTGATGAACTATGATGGAGGATTATGGGTGCTTAGTAAGGAGCAGTGTTGTGACACACATCTGAAGAGATGTGGACCTATACCCCCAATCATATACAATGCTGTAAACCATTGTTACCACAATAAAAATAACAGAATTAAAAAAAATATATTACCAAAAAAAATCACTGTCCACAGTGAATTTTTAGTATTTTGTATACTTTTTTTCCTATTTTCTTTCTAGCAGTTAAACACAGCAACACATGAATATCCAACTCCTTCACTTAATTTATTCTCTCATCAAAAGCTTCACTAAAGTTGTTAAAACAAATACCACAGTAGTTCAAGGTGAACCAAAGTTTGTTTGCAGATATCTGATCCTTCCAACTGTTAAGTTCTATGGTGGTGGTGGTGGTGGTGGTGGCTGATTGTAATTAACAAAGACTATAAAAGTTGAGAGCTAAGTACAGACAATGAGTCAGGGAATTTGAAAAAGCTGTCAACACATTAGAAATTTGGGGTCAAGTTGTTGTGAGTTTACATTTTATTCTTACCATGGTTTCTTCAGAGAACCAAGGTGATGCCATATAGTAGCAGGAAGACTCCAGATCTCAAATTTGTTACAAAGCTACAGTTTCATTTTCTGTGAAATGAACTTAAAACATATTTTCCACAGAAACAGTGCATTATAGGTGTTGGGCATGTTTCCTATGTATTCTGCACAATCTAGTTAATCCATGGAATTTAAAAGAAAAGCCTCAAAAAATGTAATTGAGATAGTTCAGTAGATTTAGAGAAGGCTATTCATCTGCCTATTTTTCATCTTGTCCCTTAACATCTAGTTTATGTTTTATAGGGGTATAACATTATTACAACTGGAAATTATTTAATTTCCAAACAAGTAATATGTATGCACACATAAACATATGTTTATAAATACAAATATAGAAATACAAATATAAATACAAACTGCAAAAGTTCAAACTTCTTACGTTTTAAATAGAGAAGTTCAGAGACCATTAGTGTGAGCAGCAATGCCAGTATTCCTTGTTTACTACCATACGGATAACAAGCTCCCTTTTTAAAAACATGTTCCATGTTTCAACTGGGACAGTCCCAAGAATAAATCTGTCACTGGAACATTCCATTAAACTGTGGGTCTCTTTCAGAAATAGAGTAATGGGAGTTTGGAATCACAGAGCAGGAGTTTCAAGAGAAAGTAGGACTGTTGTATTTCTCCAGAGAGGCCACTCCTCAGGCAGTAATGTTCCATCTCCTTTAGTTTCATCCCCCTCTTATTCTGACTAGTGTCATGTAGATTCCTGGTACACAACCACCAGAGGCAGAATGTGGCTCAGCCATGTGAGAAAGGTCCCCAGTTGTCAGGTCACGACTGGGGTGAGGATTTGCTGTCCTATACGTCGATGTGGGGCCACTTGTGGCAGTTTCTTTAGTGAGCAAAGTTTTTGTGAGTAGAAAGTAAATCTGGGATGTTTATCTTAGCCAGCCATGGTGCATGAAATCAGTTTTAACACACACACTATCCAGACTTCCCAGTGAAGCACCGATCCCTTTTTGGGTGAAATACAAACATTCTAGAAAACAGGTTCCTCAGTTCTGCGCCAACCCCTTGTCAGTTTCTGATCACAAGCTTGTCTACTTCCAACCCAGTCTGGTAATGAATTGCCATTCACAGTCCAGATTGGATACAAATCTGATTAGTTTGCTCATTATATCATTTGTATTCTCTAATCATTCTTTCTGTATACTTTAAAAAGCCCAAATCCTGCTTCTTTTCTGGTTTCCTGTTCTGTAAACTAAATCTTTACAAGTGACTGTCTTCTCCAAGAGGGAAGCAGAGTTGTAGGAAGCTGCTGTCACCCACATTGGTTCTTATAGGGACACCTCCGTCCCTTCCCTGGGGCTACAGGGCTGCTGGCTGAGTGGGAAGGAGAGCTGTGACCACAAAGACCAAATAGGGGGGTTGGCCCTGATCCAAGTGAGTCTTTCCTGAAATCAATATGCACAATGGAAGAGGTAGGGAGAGAGCAGACCCTGAATGAACCACTGGGCTACAGAGCAGGCCCAGGAAAAGCAATTCCTGGACCCCAAAGTCATGTGAGATGATAATTTTTTGTTTTCATTTTTATTTAATTAATTAGTTTGTCTGTTTATTTTTGAGACTAAATCTCTCTATGTTGCCCAGGGTAGTCCAATCCCATAGATTCCCAGCCTCAGTCTCCCAGGTAGCTGGGATTACAGGTGCCCATCACTGTGCCCAGCTGCTTTTTCAAGACCAGGTCTGGCTACATTGCCCAGGGTAGTCTCGAACCCGCAAATTCAAGCAAACCCTGGCCTCTTAGCCTCCCAACGCTTGGATTACAAACACGCGCCCACCACACCCAGCAACTTTTTATTTTTAGACTAATTTGAAATAATTTCTAAACTTTCCACTACATAAGAATTGAACTCTGAACATATTGAGCTGAACTGCCTATAACCAGTGTGTAATCTATTTATTTACAAGGCAACAGAAGTAAATAAATCAGGATCTTTCAACTCAACAAAACATAAATATATCACAATCCAATATTTCCAGTCTCTAGTTTATACAGTTTAGGTATATTTAACTTTTCCCACAATCTGGTTTGTTTAATAGATCAGTGGGACTATCTACAGTAAGAACTGTTTCAATGGAGAGTGCTTGGATATCACATTTGCCTCCTTCAGAAAGTCTAATGCTCACTAAGAATTTCCAGAGAGTCTGCTAGATAATTTTATTCACCTGCTATGGAAAAGCAGTGGCAGTCTGCATTACATTCAACAGGCATTTGGTCTCCAGTAACCAAAGCCTCAGGGGCGGGGCAGAGCAGAGCACCAGGAGACCCTGCTCCACCTTTCAGAGAAGGAAGTGCCAGGTTACAGGGTTTTGGTTCCTCTAGTTTGGGCTAGAAAGCGTACTGGTTCAGGTCACAGATCTTGAAGTGAGAGATTTGTTGGTTTTATTTTATTTTATTTTTGCATATTTTACAATTTATGATTGTATAATTGCTGACCCCCATGGGAATACCCCCCCCACACACACACACCCCACATCTCCCCTGGTCACTTTGCCTCCTTTCTTTTTGTTGTTTGCCCATGTTTAGCCCTTTAGTCTTTTCTTTTCTTTTCTTTTCTTTTCCTTTCTTTTTTCTGGATCCATTTGAGGGTGCAATTTCCCATGATTTGGTAGAGAGTGCTGTTTATCATTCCTGTACTGCTTTTGGAACACCTTTGGCTTGTATGATTGTTTTTTTGTTTCTTGGTGGGTCTCATCTCCACAGTTTGTGCAACATTTTGTTGCTCCTTCAGTCATGCTTCAGGTCTTTGGCTTTGGGGGCATGACTCCAGCCGTATGTTTTGGAAGAGTGGAAGAGCAGATCCTCGAAGGGAAAGCCATCAGCTGATGTTAGGTAGGTCTCCTCCCTTGGGGCTTTGCTGTGGGGCCACTGCCATTTGGCAAGCTTTTTTTTTTTTTTTTTTGAGACTAGGTCTCGCTATTTTTGCCTGTGGAACCACAGGCTACAGTTGCCCGTTGGACCACAGACTCAAGCAATCCTCTGCCTCAGCTTCCCGGATAGCTGGGATTACAGGCGTGCACCACCACACCCAGCTATTTGGGACCAGGTCTCGCTGTGTTGTCCCGAGCTGGACTCAAATAGTGATCCCTAGCCCCAGCTGCTTCATAGGCTGAAGCTTACAGGCACTAGCCACCATGCCCGGCTTTCGGCAAGCCTCTTCCCTCTAAGCAAAGAGGGTGTGCAGTGCCCTTATTGCCAGTGTCTCTGAGCCAGGTTTCTGTTCACAGCTCCTCAGTGGCAGTGTAGGTGTCAAATTTTGTTTGTTCTCCCAGTTCAGTGTTGGGTGGTGCTCGCCCTGTTCCCCTTGGGTCCTGCCCGGGTAGCACAATTTTAAGGGAGTTTCCTCCAGTCCCTCACTCGTTTGGTTTCTGTGGATGAATAATTGTTTTAAGATTATTATTCCTGGTTGGGGCTCTCATGAGTGGAGGCAACTCAGAGGGAACTGTGGCCGACACCCCCCGCCCCACCCCGCACAATGCGACCTGCTTCTTCACAGGGCTCAGATGTGCGGTGGGGCCGCGCGCCCAAGGGCGCCAGTGCCCGCGTGAAACCTGTACGCTGGTCGAACCGGGAAGCTCCTGGGCTCGACCCCAGAAGTGTTGGTTGCTTTTATATGTGCTATCCTTCCTCCAGCTTTTTACCTCTGAGCTAAGAAACGCAGAGTGCCCTAAAGATATTAGTCACAGAATAGGAGCTAGGTCTAAGGGAGAAAATTTCAGCTTAAAGCATCACAGTCAGATGGCAGGGAGCCTTGATCCAGGCCCCCCACCCCATCCCACCCCCCAGGCTGTTCCTTCGGGGTGTTCAGCCTCAAGAGTGATTTCAATGAACCCTCATGGTGTGCAGTTCGCCTATAAATTGGTTGTATCAGAGACTAAATAGTATCAGCAGGTCATGTAAAAATCTACTAGAAATGTCTTTATTTTTGTTGCAGTTTTTATCTTTACTTACCAGATTGATGAATTGTTACAAAGGAAGTAACTCAGCCAGATGGAAGACCTGTAAGGTAAGGAAGTTTCCATGCCTTTTCCAGGTGCCCCAATCTCCCTAAATCTCCATGTTCACCAACCCAGAAGCTCTAGAAATATCATGAATTTCACAGTAATAATGGAGTATAAATTATAGGAAATATTGATACAACTTTGTAGAAACTCAACTTTCAGTCATTACTCCAAAAGCAATTTCTCATGAAAAGTAATGAAAACAACAAAAGTGAAAGAGGAATAAGGAGGAAGTTTATCTCACTAGAAAGAGGGCAGTTGCGTTTTTTGCATTGCCTCTCCTCTCTATTCCCTGTCCTTTATTATTCTTTCTTTTTTTTTTCCTTTTTCTTCTTTTCTTCCTTCTTCCTCTCCCCTTTCTCCTATTTTTCATCTCTCCTGGAGCCACATCTTCAAAAGAGAAAGACCTTGGGAAGAACAGCCCATTAAGCCCAAAGGCTCCACTCTGAGGGCCACAACCTAGAGGAACTTAACTGAACACAGATTTTCACCCCACACAGTCAGTACCTCCCAGCAGACTGATCCCCACCTTGTGCCTATTGGGCAGCCCATCACACAAAGGTTGGGGCCTGGGATCCCACTCTACATTGTGGGGATTAGACAGACAGGAACTCCTGGGGCAAATCATAGCTCCTATCAGGACTTGCCATAGCAGAAGAGTACTCAGGAAGGAGCTTCAGGAAAACTCCACACACAAGCCCCTCCTGCCATAGCATTAACCTGGGAACCCCACCTACTGACATTAGACACTTGGCAGCCACAAGCCCACATCGAAACCATGGGAACATCCATCGCCAATTCAACTAGCCCAAGACAAATGGACAGGAGTGACCAGGAACCCTGCATCCCATCAGCAAGTGACCAGTTGGCAGAAAGTGAGGAGGGAGCATCAGTGATCTGCACCACTACCTCTGCACACCAACCACAGCAGCCCAGATACCAGACAGATACATTCACAACTCAGCAAGATCTCCAAGAAATCATGCCCACCAGCATTAGTGGTACAGGGGTATCATGGCCAGAACAAATCCGAAGGCAAACTACGGGATAGAAGAAAACCAAGAAAGAACAAACGAATGTTTCAGGGAATAATATACCACAGAAAAAAAGGCAGCCCACTGAAATCAACAGCATGGACACAAAAGACTATTTCCACCTGACTGAAAAGGAATTCAGAGTTGCCATAAGGAAAACACTGAAATATTTAAGAGAAAAGGCAGAGAAGGAAAAGAATGTTATGCAGAATATGATCAACAAGTTAAGGAATGAAAACGAAACAAAAAAAAACATGGAAGAACTTAAGAAAATCCACGGAGAAATAGAAGAAACAGAAAAAAATTCCTCAAGACTCGGAGGTAAAAAGAATCCAAAAAGAAAAGGAGGGAGGGAAGGGAAAGGAAAAGGAAAAGGAAAAAGACTGAAAATATACTCCAAAATATGACACCATGAGAAAAGGAAACATTAGAATCATGGGAATCCCAGAAAATGAGGAGAGAGACAAAGGAACTGAGAAACTATTGAAGGAAATACTTGAAAAGAACTTCCCAGAAGTGAACCAAGAAATAAAAATAGAGATACAGGAAGCTAGAAGAACACCAAATTATCATAATTGAAAAAGAAAACTACTGCAAGATACATCATAGTGAAACTCAAAAAGAAATCCAAGACAAAGAGATATAATGAAGCTGGCAAGAGGCAAGAAACAGATACCTTATAAAGGAAAACCTATTAGGCTCACATCAAACTTCTAGGAGGAAATATTTCAGGCCAGAAAAGAATGGAGCAACATATTCAACAAACTCTGAGGGAAAAAAAAAAGCTAGCCAACGATACTTTATTCTACAATGCTCTCATTCATCTATGAGGAAAAAATATGAACCTTCTCAGATAAACAAAATCTTCAGAAATTCATTTTGACCAAGCTCCCCCTCCCCCCTTCAAGAAATACAAGAAGCTTTAAAGTTTAAACAGAGGAAAGAACAAGGACAACATAACAAGGTAATGAATAGAATCACAAATAGATGAACAAAATGACAAGTATGACTTCCACATATTAATAATCACCTAAATGTAGTATTAAGAAGATAATACACCATAACCAAGTGGGATTCATCCCAGGGAAACATGGATGGTTCAACACCTGAAAATCAATTAATGCAATCCTACACATCAACAAAAAGAAAAATAAAACCACATCTATTGATTATATCAATAGATGCTGAGAATGCATTTGACAAAGTTCACCATCCATTCATGATGAAGACCCTCAAAATTCTGGGGATAGAAGGAACATATCTTAACATAATAAAAACTATATATGACAAACCCACAGCCAATATAATCCAAAATGGAGACAAACTGAGTCTTCCCTTTGAGATCAGGCACAAGGCTAGTTGTCCACTCTCACCACTGCTTTTTCAATATACACTGGAAGTCTTAACTAGAGCAATAAGGCAAGTGAAGGACATACAAGGAATTCAAATAAGGAATGAAGCAGCAAAATTATCACCGTTTGCAGAAGACATGATAATATAGAAAGTCCTAAAAACTCTACAGAAAAACTAATGAAAACAATAAACCTGTTCAGTAAGGTAGCTGGTTACAAAGTCAACACACAAAAATTAATAGCTTTCCTATATGTAAGAAATTGGCCTGAAGAAGAAATTAAGAAAACCACTCCATTTATAATTGTACTAATGAAAATTAAACACCTGGAAATAAATTTAAAGAATGTGAAAGACATATACAAAGAAAATTACAAAACACGTTAAAAGAAATGAAGAACACACAAAGAAACGGAAAGTCTGCTCATGGATTGAAAGAAATAATATTGTCAAAATGGCCATCATACCAAAAGCAAACTAAAGACTCAATGCAATTCCAGTAAAAATCTCAACAACATTCTTTAAAGAAACAGAACAAATACTACTGAAATTAATATGGGATAGTAAAAAAAACCTCAAATAAACAAAGCTTTCCTGACCAATAAGAGAGAGAATGGAGGTATTACACACATGACTTTAAATTATACTACAGTCATAATTAAAACAGCATGGTACTAGAACAAAAACAGACACACAGACCAATAGAACAGAACTGAAAGCTCAGAAATAAAGACCCACATGTACGATCAATTAATCTACGACAAAGGGGCAGAAAATATACACTGGACCTAGGATAGTGTCTTCAATAAATGGTGCTGGGAAGACTGGACTGCTGCATGCAAAATAATGAATCTAGCCAGGCACAGTGTCTCATGCCTGTAAGCTTCAGCCTATGAAGCGGCAGGGGTTAGGGATCGTGGTTCGAGTCCCACCTGGGGCCCATAGCAAGACCTAGTTCCAAAAAAATAGCTGGGCATGGTGGCGCGTGCCTATCATCCCAGCTACCTGGGAAGCTGAGACTGGGGATTGCTTGAATCTGTGGTACCCCGGGCAACGAGAGCCTGCGGTTCCATGGGCAAAAATAGTGAGACATAGTCTCAAAAAAAAAAAAAAAAGAATGAATCTAGACTTCTCCCTCACACCATGTACAACAATCAAGTCAAAATGGATAAAAGACTTGGACATAAGACCTGAAACCATAAGTATATAGAAGAAAACAGAGGCAAAATACTTCATGACTTACACTACAGAAACCTCTTTTAGGACACATTTATAGAAGCAAAGAAAATGAAGGAAAACACTAACAGCTGGAAACTAACAAACTAAAATGCTTCTGTAAAGCAAAAGAGACAATAACCAAAAAAAAAACAAAAAACAAAAAAAAAAAACCTGAGTAAAAGGAGGAAAAAAATTCACACTTCATTCAAATGCTCAGGGTCTGATATCAAAGCTCCACAAAGAACTCACATGATTCAATAAAAACAAAGCAAAAAGTCCAGTCAAAAAATGAAAGGAACTTAAGTGATGCTATTCCAAAGAGGAAACACAAATGGCCAACAGACATGAAAAAATGTTCAAAATCACTTATAATCAGGAAAATGCAAATCAAAATCACCCCACAACAGTAAGAATGGTGCATATCAAAAAAATGGGCAACAAGAAGTGCTAGTGAGGATGTGGAGAAAAAGGGGCACTTTCACACTAGGAATGCAAACTGGTCCAAACACTATGGAAAGCTGTGTGGAGGACTCTCAAACAGTAAAAATGGAGCTACCATTTAATCCAGTGATTCCACTTCTGGGAATCTACGCCCAGGATAAAAAAACACTAATTCAAATGGAAACCTTCACTCCTATGTTTATTGTAGCACTGTTTACAATAGCCAAGATGAGGAAATACACAAATGCCCCAAAACAGATGAATGGATCAAAAAGTTGTGACATATTTACACAATAGAATACTATTCAGCAATCAAAAAAGACAAACTCACATCATTTGAATCAACATGGATGGAGCAAGAAGGAATCATGCTAGCAGAAATAAGCCAGAAATAGAAAGATAAATACTGGATGGTCTCACTTTATATGTGGGACATAGAGAAAAGAAACAAAAGGACAATAAAAAGTTGAAACTTACAACTGACAGCTGGGCATGGTGGAGCTTGTCAGTAAGCAACAGTCTGTGGAGCACAGCTGGGACTGGGGATCACGATTCGAGTCCTGCCCAGGGCAACAGAGCTAGACCTTGTTCCAAAAAAATAGCTGGGCATGGTGGCACATGCCTGTAATCCCAGCTACCTGGGAAGCTGAGGCTGGGGATTGCTTGAGTCTATGGTATCCCGGCAACGTGAGCCTGTGATTCCACAGGCAAAAATAGCGAGACCTACTCTCAAAAAAACAGAAAACAAAAAGCAAAACAAAAACCTGACATCACAAGTAAAGAACACAGCAAGGGAGTCAGGAGTGTGACATCAGGGGAGAGATGAACATAAGAGAGTAAGATGATGGGTGACATGTTGGTGAGAGAATCTGGAGGGTATACAACCATGTAAAGTATGTGTGTATGTAATCAATTTAAAAAATGGAAAAAAATTCGGACAGTATTTGATTTATTCCCTCAGGTATAGCCCCTATGCCCTCTACTTTTTTTTTAACAAATTAACTTATTAAGTTACCACTTCAATCTTACATTATTTTTTTTTTACACAAATACCACCTTGAAAAACATTCTTGAAATTGTGTATCCATGGTAAGTAGAAAATAAGAGAGCTTGAAACCTGTAAACCCTGGTGTTTCATTTGCTGCCTAGGGTTGCAGCCAGCATTCCACACTGTCAACGTCATGCAGAGTGCCTGGAAGAGGCTGCAGCCAGAGGCTCTGGCCCTCTCACTGTTCGCCTGGAAGTTGACTCACTACAGCACTTGATCATCTGCCACTGCTGTGAGGGTCAGTTTTAAAATGAGAAAAGTGTGAGGGAAACGTCATTAACAGTATTTTTTCTTTCTTTCTTTCTTTTTTTTGAGATTAGGTCTTGCTATGTTGACTCTAGTTGCCCAGGGTACTGCAGACTTAGCAATCCCCAGCCTCAGCCTCCCAGGTAGCTGGGATCACAGGCACATACCACCACGCCCAGCTGCTTTTTCAAGACCAGGTATAGCTATGTTGCCCAGGATAGTCTTGAACCCACAAACTCAAACGATTTTTTGCCTCCCAGCATTTGGACAACAGGTGTGCACCCAGCTTACAGTATTCTTTTTAAGTCAACTTTTTTAAATTAATGATTACTCAAATATCCTAGTCCACAAGGAAGACCTATGAAAAGAAGTGATTCAAACTATAGAAGTCTGAATTTAACAACTTAAATGTGATATGGTTAATGTAAGACAAAGTGTGTAAGTTTCTCAGCTAATCTCTTTCAGGAAAGGTTATAATTAAAAGGTCTGAATTTATAGTTTCAATTTCTGCTCAGAAGAGTCATGGTAGTAATTGAGCTAGTGAAGACAGCTGGTGATTGCAAGCTAACGTACACACTGAATGTAACCTGACTGGATTCTGTGACTCCCATGCTTCTGTTAGTGGGTGACTTGGCTGGATGGACAGCCCAAGTCCCCTAGTAGTACCGTAGTTGAAAATTGTATTGCGTGCCATATTGTTCTGGTGGGTGGGGTCTGAGAGAAAGACCCTGAGAAGAAATGGGACATGAGAAAAGGGGAGAGAGGCCGGAAGCAGCAGAAAAATGGTATGAAGCCAAAACGGTCTGCTGGTAGGTAGAGAGAAAGAGGCCAGAGTAGTTGGGGTGGCCGGAGGTCCAAAACGGTGACGTGGTGAAGACTCATGGTGGGAGAGCGGCCAGCAGTGACCAGGGGTTGCTGAAGGCAGGCCGGGTGAGTGTGGTGAGGAGCAACAGGCACTGGAGGGAGAGGCAGGCAGAGATGAAAAGGGAGAAAAAAAAAAGTTTGTCTGGTTGGAAAGCTGATTTTGCATCAGTAACTCCTAGGAAAGTTTGAAGAACCTTGGAGAAGCTGAGGAACCCAAAACACTGGAGAAAGAAGCAGCGCAAGGAAGACCTGGAAAACTTGGAATTTGTGTCTGTTGAAAAGCTGGACATTGTGCCTGCCTCAGGTTTGGAGGGGGAAAAGAACATCTCTTGGACATGAGTTTTGGACTCTCAGACTAAATGGTGATTGGGGTAAGACAACTGGCCACTTGTTACATTAAGGACTTTTCATTTCCTTTGTTAATAAATGTTAAATTGCATTGTGACTCACAACTACAGCAGGGGTGGGAAGTGGGAGAGGGAAGGGCAGAAGCCAGATTTTAAAAGTGTTGCTTATTTTCCTTCCAGGTACAGTCTGGAGAGGCTTTTGCCCTTTTTACACATGGTATCAGTTTCACAGACCAAGTACAAATTTCCAGAGGTTTAGCGAATGCCTTCTGATTTCTGAAAGCACATGATGAAAGTCCTTCCTACAAAGGCACAGATTAAAGGTATAAGTACATGACCAGTTGCTTCTCTCCTTTACGTGCGATAACCTTCATGAAGCACTAGCTCCTGAGGCATATTTGTTTCTGGACCATATAGTTTACACTCTCTTCTTTCAAAGGCAGCTACCATATGTTTTACAATTATATGAAAAACAATGTGGCAAATGAAGTGTACAGAACTGAGCGAATTTAAAAAAATTTAAAATGCCAGATACAGGTCAGGCATGGTGGCGCACACCTGTAATCCAAGCGCTGGGAGGCAAGGAGCCAAGGATAGCTAGAGTCATGGGTTCAAGACTACCCTGGGCAACATAGCAAGACCTGGTCTTGAAAAAGCAGCCAGGTGTGGTGGCGGGCACCTGTAATCCTAGCTACCTGGGAGGCTGAGGCTGGGGATCTCTTGCATCTGGGGATCGGGACTACCCTGGGCAACATAGTGGGACCTAGTCTCAAAAAAAAAAAAAAAGTGCCAGATACATATTCTTGGGAAGCCAAGAGAGTCTGAGGCAGAACACCAGCCTGGGTTTTTAAAAAAGAGACTGAGACTGAGAAGCCTCCCATCAGCACAGGGCACCTGTACCAGAAGTGGTCTTGTTGACATGAGGCACTCTAACATGGATGGAAACCCAATGCCTTATTGTGTTTGGCAGTACCTGGATCTCTTTGACATCACATCTGACTTTCTACTCCAAGTAAAAAAATGCTTGCTTTCCTCCCTTCCTGATACATTACACATTTCCTGCATAGTATATCCAAAAATTCTTCTCTGAATATTCTTCTTTTGTCTGTTTATTAATGGTGCAGCAATTCTGAAGAAAGGTCATGTATGTATCTCCTTAGGCAAAACTGAGACCCGCAGTAGAACATTCTTCTCATAAGGCCTCTTCAGGGGGCTGAAGAGGAGGCTGTAGGAAGACCTAGTGCTAGTCTCCCCGCCAACTGACCCTGGCCTCTACAATTGCCTCCTTGCTTTTTGATCTCTCAACAAGGGCTTGACTATTACAATTAAGCCATGAACCCAGACAATATGTGTGCCTTCGGCTAGCCTCCCAGTCACAGCCAAGTCACAGCTAAGAATGTGAATCTGAACAAAGAGCCACACAGAGATTCTACAAGTGTTACCCCTACTTCACTGCCTGGACAAGCAAAAAAACAAGCTTTATATATGTGACATAGATGTATAAGGACCGTGGAGAAATTACTTGGCTGTTTCCTGAATCTTCTTGGCATTAAAACCCTGGTAATCTTCTAAATGCTAAAAGAATTTAGGTAAAATCTTCCTGGTCTTGTACACTCACCCTAAAAGGCTCAATAGTAAAGTTATTGCCACTTTCTTACCCCACAGAAATGGAGTTTTTGATATTAAAAAATTTTCTATGACAGGACAAATTCGCTTGTCCACAGTGCACAAGCCCTAATCTGCCTTGTTAAATGCCTGGTTAAAATCATACTCTCCAGATTTAAATAAGAAATGGTGACCACCATAGGATGAGCTGAGGTTCTGTTATGTACAGTAATTATTCTCTTTCAAATGCTGATCCACACAACATAAAGATTCACTTACAAGCAAATAAAGCACAGGAAGATCAGGTGATCAGTAGAGGGATGAAGACAGTAAGGTTTTTCACTTTACAACATTTCCTCAAGGTCCTAACTCCCCTCTGTACATGCCACAGACTGTTCCTTCTTTTCTTTCGTAGGTTTCTGTGATGACAAGATTTCCTTTTAATCATGACAAATCCTTACCCCCTACCTATATTCCAGTCCATTATTTACAGCCTCTGCCGGGCTGCTATTGCATTGTTTCCTGTCTTTGTATCTTCCCAGCTCCTGGCTCAACTTAGAAAGGAGCGCAGGTAAACCTGGCATCTCTGTATGTCTGTGTTATCAGAACATGTACAATGCACATGTCATCACTGAATTTCAAGGCACGCCTCACCCTCAGACCTGCCGAAACAGGACAGCTGGACTCTAGCAGACTAGAGAAGATGGCTTGTGGGTGCACATCTCTTCCCCTTCCCCTGCCAGCCCAATTTCTTGGTTTTAACATCACCAAATAAACTCTGTAATTCCAAGACTTTAACTAAATCATTAGCCTCTTCAGACATCAAAACACAGTCTTCCAGAAAGGAAAAAAAAAAATGATTATATATGAAAATGAATCCCTAAAATTGAAATTGAAAGAGACTCAAGATTTAAAGGTTGCAATAGATGAGCTCAAAAATGCACAGAAAAGCCACGGCGGTAGAATAGATGAAATAGAGGAGCGAATCAGCACACTTGAGGATACAGAAATAGAGAAGACAAAGAAAGAAAAAGAGAGAGAGAAACAAAGTAGGAGGACTGAAGACAAGCTCAGAGCTATGTCAGATTCCTTAAGGAAAAGAAACATAGGAGTAATAGGAATCCCAGAAGGAGAGGAGAGAGTTATGGGAACTGAAAGACTGTTCAAAACAATAATAGAGGAGAACTTCCCAAATCTGAAGAAGGAAATAAATACAGACATACAGGAAGCCAAAAGGACACCAAACTACTTTAATGAAAGAAAAGCCACAGCAAGACACATCATCGTAAAACTTTCTAGAACCCAAGATAAGAAAAAAATAATGAGAATGGCTAGAGAAAAGAAACAGACAACCTACAAAGGAAAATCCATTAGACTGACCTCAGATTTTTCTGAAGAGACACTCCAGGCAAGGAGAGAATGGAGTAACACCTACAAAAAACTCCAAGAAAATATGTGCCAGCCAAGAATACTCTACCCTGCAAAGCTATCCTTCTTCTACGAAGGAAAAATAAGAACCTTCTCTGACAAGCAAAGTCTCCAGAAATTTGCTACCACTAAACCCCCACTCCAAGAAATTTTGCAGGAGGCCTCAAGACCAAAAAAATAAGAAGATCAAATACAAGAAACAAAAACACAAAATAAACCCCAAA
>PVHY01018596.1:0-28969 GCA_004024945.1 Uropsilus gracilis
CCCCGCCCCGCCCCCGGAGACCCGAGGTAGCAGGAGTTTCTCGCTCAGAACTAGGCTCAGGCTCCGTTCACTTGTGCTGGTCACTACTCGCAGGCTCCGCCCACCTGTACGCTTAGGGGAAAGGCAGCGTCGTCAGCAGAAAGAGAGGCGCTGAGCACGCTGGGATTACTGGGACATGGAACACTGCCACGGGAACTACCCCCTTTATTTGCGAACACCCTACCCGCAGGCACCGGGAACCTGGCGGCGAAGCCGCGGCTGTGGCCGGCGGAACGGTTTCAAGTGGCGAAGCAGTTCCCTTCAACACGACACAGCTCCAAGAGCTGAGTCTGCGTCCCGCTTGAGGCGCTTCCCAAAGCCCAGCCCCGGGCAGATGGTTTCAGGAGCCCCGCGGAGCTCGCCTCTCAGAACCCGCCTTCTTGCAGAACCTCCCGGTTCCCTCAGCACGGCTTCCAGAAGCCAGACTCCCTCACAGCGGCAGACTCGCTCACGGAAGGGGCGTTCTGAGTCTGCCCCACGCAGCCTCTGCTCCGGTAAGAGACCCTGGCAACTGGCTGCACCGCTCAGTTCTTGTTCACCCACTTCTAATAACCGGGAAATGGTCACGCCCACGCAGCGTGGCTGAGCGGTCACGCCCCCCACCCCCCCCCCCCCCCCCCCCCCCCCCCCCCCCCCCCCCCCCCCCACACACACACACTGGGCAGACACTGGACTTGGCTGCGGCCCACAAACTCACCGTGCCACTTGCCCTTGTAGACCGTTCCGAAGGAGCCAGAGCCAATCCGAGTGGAGAGCATCACCTCGCTGGCTTCGATCTCCCAGTAATAGCTCGAGTCCCTCTGTCCGCGCGGTCTCTGGAACAAGCACCGTCGTTACCACACCACGTGCGGGACGTGACGGGTGTCAGAGGGAAGCTCGACCCGGCTCCGCCCGTTCTGTCGCTTTCAAAGACGCGGGTTCGCTGCAGGTCCAGCTGCTGTCTTGAGTGGCCACTTCAGCCGGGGGCAGCTGCCCCCACACAAGCAGCTGACGCTCAGGACAGCCTCCGCTGAACCGCCACTAGGATCCGCCCCGCCCCGCCCCGCCGAAAGCATTCGAAGTGAGGAATCTGGGGTTTAAGGTTCAGTCAACACTTGGGTCACACTCACAATTTTGTTCTTCTCCTGGGTCCCGGATCCGGGCACACGTTCTCTCTGTGCTGGCAGGGGGGCTTTGGGCTGTGCCCAGCCCGTGGGGCTCAGGTTGTTGGGGCTGCTGGACAAGGCTGAAGGTGAGGCTTGATAGACAAGACAAACAGAATCCACACATGGATAAGCCAACAGGAGATACACAGCATAAAGAGAAAAAGCCCATTACTATTGGCTCAATGACTTTGGACAAGTACCTGATTCACTGTGACTTCGAATTGCATCCTGAAACAGAAAAGGAATGCTGTCAATCACTGACTGGAAGATGGTCTGTGGGAGCAGTTGCAGGAACAAAGCAGCTTATAAAACCTCTAAAATGGGAAAGGTCTGAGCCGACACTCGAACTTCCCTTTGATTAAATTCGCCAAATGTCAGTAGCTGGTCTCTCCCCTTCTGTTACCGACATCAGGGCTGAGGTTCATGTTCCACACACAGTGGGAACCACACTCTTTCTCTAAGCAAGAAGCGATGCAACAAATGGATGCTGTGAGAAAGATGAGCAAAGTCACCATCAGCGGAGACTGCCCAGTGACTGCCCAGTGACGAGCGCCCGGCTACACCGAGCCTCAGGGGAAAAAAAGAAAAATCTACTGATCGGGGCTTTGTGGCAAGCTCACTCTCCCTCTTCGAATGCACTGACCAGAGACTGGGTGTGACAAGGACAACTGCATGACTCCATTCGCTATCACAGCCTAAAACCATGGAAGGTTTTGGGAAGTCCATACACCCCCTAGTCATCCTCTATATTAGCCAGGATCGCACAGCCAGTAGGCGGCAGGAACAGACCTGGAACCATCCCTCATTCCTCAGCCTCAAGCTCCTGAACCACAGAACGCTGTGCTCAGAACTGTGGGTAAGCTCTGAAACGAGCTACCCTCTACTCATCTAAAGCTGCCTTTCGAGTTTAGTGACAGCTGGCGTTTACATCACAGGTCCTCCTGTGATCTAAATTCTCATAAACCCCTGCTGAGAGCTTGTAAGTATCCATATAGAATCACTTGGCCTCAAGTCCTCCAAAAAACAAAAAAAAATCTTTTTTTTCTGGGCAGTCCTGTGCTTTTCTTTGTGCAACCATAGTAAAGACAAGTTACTTTTGCATATGAAATGTCCCCACGCCCCGTCTTTGCAAGCTAACAAGATTCATGAACCGAGCTGCCCTCCCCTGCTCCTGCTAGCAGCTGGTCTAGGGTTCCCAAACTGAACCTGGCCAGTCCTCAAGGTCACCTGAAGAAGTTAAGCACATGGGTTCCCAGTGCACAGACCTACCTCACTAGCCCTGAGGAAGCACAGCTGAAAGATGTATCTTTGTACGTACCACAAGATGGCTGCCAGTGGGGAAAATAATCTGAATTTCAACAGAATATTCAAAACTTGTAGCTGAGTTACTCAACTATCCCTTTTTTGGTCAAAGCATAGCACAATGCATTTTTATTGAACGGAATTATATACTCATGCACTAGAATTTTCTTCTTAGTGTAAAATAATTCTTTTATCTGTTATACTCATTTTATTGTGCTACTTTACAGCTGGATTAATTAAGCCAAAAGAAATGTTTTACTCATCTTGGAATCTAATTATCAAAGAGAACTACAAATGATTTAAATAGGCCAAGAATGTGTATCTGAAAATGCTGGATCATATATAATTAAAAACAAAACAAACAAATTCAAGTTCACTCTGCCTCTACATTATAGAGACAGATGTGCTAGTTTAAGATTCTCACTACAATGTTCTCCTAAGTATTAGAGTGCCTACACGGGAAAAAGCCCTAACAAACCTGGCATAACGCTGGTTTGACGACCAGGCTAGCCCTGATAAAATACACAGTTCACTACATCTACACGCTTAGCCCCTCACTGTCGCTCTGTGCTATTAAAAATGTCCATAGCCAGTTCAGGCCCCACATTCAAAGTCAAGTCCCTGCTGCCTCTGAGTGGGAGGACGTGTCAAGGTGATCTGGGTCCGAGGGAGGCAGGCTGTGCCTGAAGCGGCAATGTCACTGAGGTCTCTGAACAATTCATGACATAAGGCGCAGTTGTCTTTGATGAGCTTTTAACAAAGGACTTTCAGGGCAACAAAAATGACTTTTAAAATAAGGTTTAGAACTGGAAGAGGGAGGCTGCATGCACCATCCGGACAAACCGAGCACTAATCTTTGGTTGGAAATGGGTGTTTACATTTTACTTCATGTTCTTGGCCTCAAGAATTTCATTTGAGAATCGTACTGCACCTGTCAGCAGTAACACACGCAAGCTTTGAGTCCTGTGCACTCAGCTGCCAAACACGGAAACATGTCTAAGAACTGTAAAGTGGGACTCAAGCAGCTCTTTCACTTGTGATAGTCTGTTATCGGACAGTCTTAGCAATCCTGTTAATTCACAAGAAAGCAAAGGCATGAAGAAAAATACCTACTCTTCCCCTCAAACAAAATCGTCTGGACCACGCCCTGGGAGAAGCATTCAGGATGTTATTCTAGTCCAAAGCAATGAGAAATAAAGAAGAATAAAGAACAAAGGAAGTATTTTAAATGTATTCAGTTGTTATTAAAGGTGAACGAGAAAGCAAACCCAACAAACGGAACATACCAAAAAGTCAAGAAAAAGGAAAAAGGCAGTTTGCAAACACCAGCTTTGGGCACCGGTACATCTCCCCTCAATAGCTGCATCATTCAAATCCTTTTCTTTCTAAATCAGATCACTTAAGTCAGCGAATCTGAAGTTCTCTAGCGCTGCTACCATTATGTTACCTGAAAGTATTCTTAATATATTCTTACTAGCTCACTGAAACGATCATATTTGACATGGAACAGAGGTCAAATGTCAACAGGAGAGTTTAGTTCTCACTTGACTGCTAATACCACACGGGTTTCTTGGCAGGTAGTGGAGAAAAGGAAATTCACAGAGTTCAGGGGCCCGCGAAAGTTATCAGGTTGGAACCCCAAACTTGTGACACAGCAGCCAGCCCACCCCAATGCTGGCTGCCTGTCACCACTCCCCAGGGGCCCTGTTACCTCAATCATCCTGCTGTCCACAGGCAGGGTGGTGCTAACCATGTGGACATTAGGTGTGGACGTTGACCTCTGCCTCTGGGAGAGAGACCCTTCCGAAGAGGGGCTGGAGGTGTTGAACGTGAAGGCATGGGGCGTGGAGTATCTGTGCTGGGAACTAAGCAGGGGAAGAAAACAATTCGATGATTGACACTCAGGTGGCACCACGGTCACACCTGTGGACTGCCTGCTTTGTGAAGAGACACAGCGGGAAAGCCCGCCTGCCTTCCTAGCTTCTGGAAAACTCTAGGTGCTGTGCATATATTTTTGAGGGAAAAAAAAGTGTACTTGGAATTCACATGAAAAGAACATACACGTTTTCTTTGTTTTAAATAAATTGCCTCTGTAGAATACTCTAAAAATGTAGACCATCTCTGGATGAGGGCAGATTATCAGCATTTGCCAACCACACCACCACCTGCTGAACTAGTCAGAACCAGTTGCCCTCTTCAGAGAGCAACAGAAATTTAAGCAAGAATTTCGTGAACAGACTTTACTGAGAATGTCTGCAAAAGGTCAGCATTTGATCCACGGCGCCTCTTCTCCCACAACAAGCTCGGCGTCACTGTGAACTCAGTTTTAATCCACAATCTCGAACTGAAAGTGAATCGCTGGCCTCGTGCAGCCAGTGCCAGCTCCCAACCAGAACTGGCCGAAATATAAGATTTTCCTCATTTGATTTCGATTTAAAGAGTAATCTGACTTTTGTTCAGATTCAAGTCTGAGTCCACGGGATGAAAGACTAGTGTCCCAGAGAGTTGTGCCGGTGCCATGACAACTGGCTCCCGTGCCGAGGGGCCCAGTGTCCTCCAGAGTGCTCAGCAGCGGCAATCACAGCTGTGGCTCCTGTTTGCTTTTCAAGTGAGCAAGAGTCCAGGTGTCCCCGTATTACAGAGTCCCTGTCCGGAATTAGGCTGGCTTTAGCAATCTCCACTATAACTTGACTAAGGTCACTAAATAATATACAGTCACATACACACCACTGTATATTGTGGACAAAGATGTAGATTTTATTTTAGATTCCGGGTTCATGTGTAACACTGAGCGAGACATGAACTCAACCAATCTCTGATTTTAAAGTTGAAAAAGAGAGAAAAGGTAAGTTATGTGTAAAGTCACAGGCACGCTGGAAATCTTGAGTTTTTTTTTAATGTAACAGTTATCAGACACTGTGGCTCTAACAATGCAAGGCCAAATAATAAACATTTCAAAGCTGGGGGTTTTATTTTTCCTGAATCAGTATAGTTTTAGAACGCTTCCCTGAGGCTCAGATGACCGCACACTGAGGAAGACAAAAATCTCCAGCTTTTCAATGTGATGAGATACTGAGGGGATTACGATAACAGAAGAAACTGTGTCCAGTTACCTTCCACAAAGAGGTTCACTTTGCCCTAACCAGTCCCACGGAGAGGAGGCAGTGCAAGGGGACATGCGTGTTTTCCACTCAGACCTTCAACCCCACCTGCCCCAACACAACGCTCTGAAAGAAAGGCTGTAGGTGAGGCACTTACCTAACAGGCATCCGGGAAACAGACTCTCGCATCCGCCGTATCGTCAAAGAGGGCAGTGCTGGGACCCCAGTGTCACCAACGGTGGAATTTGGAAACAATCTAAATGAAATCGGAGAAAGCTGGTCACAAACCTGAAGCACTTTCACTGTCGCCTGCCTGCTTTACAGACTCACGGCGAGTTGGAGCGCACCGTCCCCATCACGGCCCCGGCTCCCTACAGTCACGAGAGCACCACCCCTGCGAGCACCACCAACCTACTGACGGGCACACGCTCTAGCGTGCATGCGAGGAGACCCCAGACCAGCGTCTGGCTACAGCAAAACAATGGCTCTGAACCAACAGCAGGGTTGGTTCACAGGTAGCCTCTCTGGACACACTCTGTCATGGAGAAACTGAGATACGAAGCCTATGTCGTCATCAGCACTAACGGTTGTCAAAGTGGTGTTAAAAGAGGATGCCGAAGCGGGCATCTTCTTCCCATGAGGAGCACATGTCCTCAGGGAGTTCACGGCACCCTCCATGCTCATACCCACGCCCCTTTCTCAGAGGCTCAGAGGTGCTGCGGCCACTTTGTGACCACACTGAGATTCTGGACCGTGTCTGCTGAACTCCAAAGCTGTGCCGTGGCCACTGCGCAGGCCCGCGTTGCAGAGAGACACGAGAGCAAAGAGGAGGCCCCTGCCAGCTGGTGACAGCTCTCGCTGAGTTTTTCAGGGCCTCACCACCAAAGAAGAGCAAGGCTTCAGCTGACTTCATAGAGCAGCCTCTGAAAGACATTCTGGAATATGGACTTTTAAGTCAAGCCTTACCAGACGAGACTTTGTCCACAGGAAATACATCCTGGGGACTAGCTGGATATGGATGGATATGGATGATGGATATGACTGTCTTTCAAAATCTGACATTTTAAATCTGATGTTTTTCTCCGATTTCAAGTGAAGAAAATAGTACTAACCACACATTTTACCTCTCTGGACATCAAGAGATCTGCACAGTGTATTTAATAAGATACAGTCTTGTCCTGAAGACTAAGAACCGAATAGCTGAAACCATTAAGAAAGAAAAGCCAAAGATCTTTTGGCTTCATATCATTTTCCTTTTCTTACTGAACCACAGTCCATCAGTCTCTACGTGACAGGTCCTACCTGCTTTTTTTAGAGGTCACGCTTAGAACTATCGTGTTCTAAAGTAGATGGTTCCCCAATCACAGTTCGTTAAGTCTAAAATCCTGACTGACCAGCCAGATAAACAATTAGCACCTTCAAAAGTATCTATTCTCCACCCTCCTATATTCTTTCATGAAAGAATAACGCCTTACAAGAGCTGTCTGATATTACTCCAGTCCACACACATAGTAGGTACTTTGGTGCTACAATGCTCGTGAAACTTGTAACCACAAGTCTGACATCGAAATCCATTGAGCAGGAACTTCTGGCAGATGTCGCAGAAGGCAAGCTTCAGGAAGGTCTTCCGAGCCTGGAGAATCAGAACACAGGTGCAAATCAGGCTGAATACATGAAAGCTAACAAAAGACAAAGTAATTTCTTTCTTAACCCTCAAACCCTTGGAAATACAAGGAGTTGTATTTCCAATATATGTAAAATTCATTAGAATTTACAATGACTAGTGAGAACTAAGTTGCCTCACTACAACAAGCGGCGTAGCTGGAGCTTTAACATGTCACTGCTTCCAAGACATGCTCACGCCAGTCAAAGTCCCCACACGACAGAGAGAGAGGAGATCTGCCACTTACAAAGTTGTGTGTTGTGAGGGGCACGTGATCCAGGAAATCTACTTGAAGCTCTTCTCCAATCAATGAGGCAGCATCAGTATTCCAATCTAAACGTGCTTTCTTACTAAAGGGAATTTTTAAAGACACAGTATGAAAGGGAAATGTCTAAACAAGGTAAGCATGCACTAGCCACCGTTCACTGCCTACTCTGCAACATGACCCTTTAGCCCCACACTAACCTAATCTCATCAACTGAACCAACCGAGGACGCAGGCGTTTCGATGCTCAGCTCAGCCTGGTCATCAGAGCCTGGGCTCTGAGACGGTACCTTGCTCAAGGGCACCGCGAGTGGGAGGGCCCGTATGGAATCCAAGTCTGTTGAACTGCAAAGTTTGTGCTCTTGGAACAAGACGTTCGTCAAACAATGAGATCTAACAATCCCACAGTAAAGTAAATATGTGATAAACTGGACTTGGTGACAGTAAAATTCTACAAAAAGGGTTATAAACATTGCCACAGCAGCAGAAATGACTCCTCACTCACCTACTTCGTTCTAAAAGACTCAGAAAGGAAGCACAAAGGAAATGTGCTTGTCTATTCCCAGACTTGACTCCGTGACATGAGACATGAGCGGGGCTCACATCAGTAGAAGCTGCTGCCAGGCAAACGTCTTCCTATTTACTGAAACTCGGTAGTCTTAAGTTTTACCTTCTACGCCCACACACCACCACGACACTGGAACATGTAAGCAAAGGCCGAAGGCCCCGCTCCCGTCGCAGGCCCACCTGTTAACCTGGTGTCGCCTCCGAAGGAGACTGCTCTCGGGCGCACAGCACCACGCAGCCCCCTCCCGCCCCAGCTGACTCCAGCCACGTTTCTGGTTCCCTGGGACCGACACTCTGTCCCCCGAGGGCGTTAGTTCCCGGGGAAACCCCCTCACACCCAGCCCGGCTCCGCCCTGACGGCGAGGGGCAGCCTGTGTTCTGGCCAGTCTGGACAGACAGGCAGCTGCTGTGTGTGCCGGACGGAACCCGGGGCAGCGTCAGACCGGCCGGGCACCTGCCCCGAGCTGAGCGGGGCGCGGCGGACCTCGGAGGCCCGAGCGCTCCCGGGCCACTCGCTCTTCCCCTCAGACCGAGGCTCCTGGAAACAGACAGCAGTGCCCGCTGAAGGCCGAGGGGCACGGGCGCGTTCTAAGAGGAAGGCGAACGGGGCGCTCTTCCCCAGGTGGGGGACAGTGCTGGAGCGCCGGATGCCGAGGGCAGCGCCCCTGGTCTTCGAGGGCAGCCCTCTAGCTCGCCACCACCGCTAGAAGCAAGCTGAGCCGGGCTCTGGCTCCACGCAGGAGTTCCTGCCACGGCGTCGGCGTGGCCTGTCAGGCCGGGGCCGGGAAGAGCTCGGCGAGCCTCGTGGGCGACAGGCAGCGGAGCGCCCGAGGCTCAGCCCCCGCGCCGCCCGCTCACAGCGGAAGTGACGTCACGGCGTCCTCTGCGGAAACACCGCGATACCCAGCGCGGAAACCGCGTCCTAATGCTCCCGCATCAGTCCTGCCCTGGCCCCGTGCACGAGGCCCGCAGACACGCTGCAGCCGCTGGGGGCGAGGCCACGCTGCGCCTCGGGCCGGCCAGCGCCAGGGCCGGCTGGGCGGGAAGGCAGCCGCTGGGCGGCGCGGGAGCTTACCCCTTGTGCTCGTGCAGCAGGCGGAACACGGCGCAGCACTCGGGCTGCAGGCCCCTCACCTTGAGCGCTTTCATGAGGCAGTCGTGCAGGCTCATGCCGTTCCGCACATTGACCTGCGAACAGAAGGCCGAACAAGGCCGTCTCAGACCCGCCGAGCTGCGCCGCCGGGAGGGGGAGCGCGGGGACAGAGGCTCCGACCCGGAGGAGGGTGGGGAAGGCGCGGTCAGTGGGAAACACGCAGGGCGGAACCGCTGAAGGTCCAGCGGTGGGGCCCGCCTGGGGACACACCGGCCCGCGGTCCAGGTCCCCCCCTCTGGAGGGAGGGGCCTGTGCTGGTGTGTGTGGGGGGGAGAATGTGGTTGAGAATGACAGAGCGAGATGATTTGAAGGGCGGGTACTACCCGTGGCCACCAGTCTCCCGAGTGTGGAGACGCTAGCTGCCAGCGCCAGGAGAGAGCAGCCAAGAGATGAGAGCCCTCAGGTGTGTCTGTCGCACCGAAATGCACGCGGGAGCGTGACAGCCCGCCACGAACGCGTTCTTGGGGTCAGAATTTACACTTCAGTCTATTTTTAACAAAATCGTTAACCTTCCTAGAAAACACTTCGTCACACGCACTTTCCACTACTGAAGGGAAACGGAACGTGCGGAGACTAGAGTGGCTGCTTGTTGTAAAGACAGACCCCACTGCCTTTCCCTGCCAGCCAGCACACACCATCGGGTCACCTCACAGTTAATACCCTCCAGTCCCCACGGCCCCGTCCCCAAAAAGCAGGCAGACAGGCGGAGGCCTGGCAGGCAGTGTGAGGGCCCAGAGTGCTAATAATGGCAGCTCGGTACAACCTTCAACTAAGATCTTAAAAGAGATTTGATTTTAAAAACCCTGCATGTCGGCTCAGTCAAGCTGCTGAAAAGGAAGCCAACTGGAGTCAGCATGGCTAGCAAGGAGAGCAGAGCAGATCTATGGTGCGTGTGAGCCTCATGGGTTAAAGTGTGACATGGGTCAAAGTGTAACAGCTGGCGACGCCCACCCTGCTACGTCCAGGGTGGGTGAGTGTATGCATCTATTTTAAATATTTAAAATATTAAAGTATTAACTTAAAATGTTCCATTAACAAGTTTATTTCAAAGGTTTTCTGAAGCAATGATATCCTTAGATCCACTAACTTCCAGCTCTTCAGAAACAAAATAGCATGAGATAGACTCATGACGAACTGTGACGTCCCCAAAGAGTAACACACATACATACACATGAGAGAGAATATCAATTATTAGGTTATGAAAAGTGTTTTTTGTATTAAATCACTGATCTTCACTGAGAGTCACAAACTCTAAAAGTTAAAAAGCTCATTAACTCTCCTTAGACTCACTCAAGGAGCTTATGAAGACAGAGATTCCTGACCCCACCCCCCGCCAGCACACTCAAGGAATCTGCTGAATTATGCTTGTCAAGTGAGTCTAACAGTAATGGAGAGTCCACAGCTATGGTCCACGCACTCATCAGTAACACCACGCAGCAGCAGTTAGGCAAAGAGACACTGCCTGCAAAACAGATGGTGAAAGAAAAACTTGAGCTACTGACTAACCTCCAGCCCAATGACAGAGCAGCCCAATGACAGAGAAGTGGACTAAGAATACTACCGGCTGTTAAGAACTCCAGTTTTTTGTAACAAGGATGGAACTGCATTAAGATGGAACTTAATGCTAAGTTCAGAAGGAGAAAGACAGACCAGGTGATTTCACTCCTATGTGGAATACAGAGAAACACAACAAGGGAACTGACAACGGAAGAAAAACAAACCCTAGAGGGCCAGGCACGGTGGCTAGTTCCTGTAAGCTTCAGCTGATGAAGTGGCTGGGGCTAGGGATTGTGGTTCAAGTCCTGCCTGGGGCCAGTAGCGAGACCTACGGTCCAAAAAAATAACTGGGCATCGTGGTACGCAACTATAATCCCAGCTACCTGGGAAGCTGAGGCTGGGGATTGCTTGAGTCCGTGGTACCCCAGGCAACGTGAGCCTGCGGTTCCACAGGCAAAAAGAGCTAGACCTAGTCTCAAAAAAAAAACCAAAACCCTAGAAACAGGACTGCAGAACTGGAAGGGGGCCGGGGTTGGGAACAAAGCAGGTAGGGAGCCCAGTGGGCCAGGGTAAAGGACTGTGGGAAGGCTACGGTGGCAGCCATGGTGCGGTGACACACATCTGAGGAGATGTGAGCCTGCTCCCCTGGATAATAGTGTTATAAGCAAAGGCCACCTCATTTAAAAAGAAGAAAAACAACAAGGCCTGTCTTTAATCTTCAGAAAACAAAAACGACTATTACTTCTATAGCTATTTAAATCACATACCCTTCTGTCAAGAACCCACGGCCACAGGGTGAAATACCATTACTCTCTGGAGCCCATGCAGTGACTAGAAAGTGACTCCAGGCCCAGCAGTGCCCTGCTGATGGTGCTGGCCACAAGCACCAACTCCTCTCCTGCAGTGCAGCTCTGCAGCTGGGTGCCTGGTGAAAGAAGCTGGTTTCACCAGAAAACAAGAGAACCTTTGCCAGAATCTTCACACAAGCTGCATGAGTGGAGCTTCCAATCCCCTCGTCTGAAACAAAGGTGTCAAGGACCACACAGATGGAGGGAAACGTCACCTGTTCACGTCACAAAGGTCAAAATATCATGTGACTAGTCTAGGTGATGCAGCTTATGAAGGCAATATCGGGACTGAAACCTGAATCTGGCTGCCTTAAAGGTTCCTGCACAAAGCACGCCTACAGCCTTTCCCGGTCGTCCAGGCGCACCAGCGGCAGAGGGGGTGGAGAGAGCCTCCACGACACCCACAAGCAGCACCAACTGAGTCTGCAGCTCCCCACGACATTCACACCCTCCACCCCCCGGGTTATCCGCTGAATAGTAGTAAGAAAATTCATGAGAAACAGTGGGGGGGAAAGCACAGGGCAGAGCTGTTACACACCGACCATGAGGACTCAGGCCTGAACTGGGCCTCACCTCGACGGGCGGAACACACGCATCGCACACAGCCATTTTCACACAAAGAACGGAGGGTGGGGAAAAAGACAAAAGTTTTGAGCTAAGATGTTTTCAAATGTCCCACAAGCAAGATGAACATAACGTCACTTTGCTGCTTCAAAGAGGTGAGTTTTCATGCAGGGCAGAAGAAAACATTTTTGAGCAGAAATTTCTTTCAAAAGTTGGGGTTTTCTGTCAAAAAATGCACAGCAGTGTCCTGCCAAGATGTCAACGTGACTGTCACTGGCACTACAAAAATAAATGATGAAGAAGGAACTGGTGGTGCCCGTGCCCGAAAGAGAGCCAGCAGTGTGGCCACCAAGCTCCTCTAGTCCTGCCAAGGGCTACGAACACCACCGGAATCTTTTTTCTGTCATCTTATTTCTGCCATCTATTTGATTGCAAGACCCAAAAATAATTAATTGAACATTTTGCTTTCAGGAAAACGGTTTATTTAGTCAGGAAAGGTCTAAGGGTGCTTTTCAAAGAGCAGCCTCTGAACTATACCCCCGTAAGAATGTGCTTTTGTTTGAAGTGGCAGAAAAGACAACATTGCAGGCAAGAGTTGCAACAGAAGTAGGCAGAGAGGTGGGGGAGCAAGCGGGTGTGGAAGGGCCCCAGCCATGAGGAGTGACGAACGCGGAAACGGGAGAGTCAGCGGCAGGCATTTCTATGTGACCGTGAAGACCACGCTGTCTGCGCGATGGGCCATGCCTGTGGTCCCACGGGCAGCGGGACAGTCAGCCTTTCTGTGAGGAAAGCTCACGTACCACCGTTCTCTGCTTGTTCGGCAGGAAGACACGGATAGTGCTGCTCGCCTTGGACGCGTCTGCGAGCTTGCCGTCATCCGATGCCCGGCGCTGG
Organism: Uropsilus gracilis; assembly: GCA_004024945.1. Taxonomy (NCBI): domain Eukaryota; kingdom Metazoa; phylum Chordata; class Mammalia; order Eulipotyphla; family Talpidae; genus Uropsilus; species Uropsilus gracilis. The sequence goes on from PVHY01018596.1 coordinate 13,038, forward strand.
TAGCCAAACTGCGGGACTAGCGTGGGCGAGATGCAGCTGGGGCCATCGAACACCGCGTCTTTGAGTCCAAAGCCATTGCTGATGGTCCTCCAGGCCCCCTGTATGTGCTCCATTGAGGCAGCTTACACAACACGGAAACCTGATTAAACAATGGTCATCATTATTCCAGTTCTGGAGCAAAAGGCAATGTACGTAACAACCCAACTGCTGGGTAGCGAGGACAGTGGGTTTCCTCATCATACCTGGTTCTACTTAAACTGTTTGATCAGGAAACGTCCACACAGAGTCTATGAAACACTTCGTAGATGATTAGAAAATGAGCAAAATGGGGGCCAGAGATCAAAGATTCATCAAGAATTCCACCCCCAGTCAGAAGGCAACAGACACTGTCAGCCCACTCTCCTGACATCCCGTCTAATCACATTTCTCCTCTTCAAGTATTGTACATCAAGATACGCTCAGCTGCCCCCAAGTGTATGAGTAACACAGCAATACCTGAAGAAAGTAAAAAAAAAAAAATTTAGAAAGTGCTAGGCATAAATTTCTGCCTTTCGCAAAGGGAAATTAGAATCGCTAGAATGTGAGACATTCTATATGTTATCTCATTTAATTTTTAGAGCAAGCCCAAAGATTTTAAACCCCTTCTTCCACCCTTTAGTTTTTAAATGAATTAGAAATATACTTCTTGCCCAAATGCACCTACTGAAATCTCCATAAATCAGCAACCTAGCTCTCTCCACAGAGACCTCGACACATTCCCCAAACACACTAGCCAAAAGACCCTGTTCTTCCATCCCACCAAGATGAAAAGACATCTCGCTGCGTGGGAGAAGAGAAATGCATTCCAACCAGATATTAATATCCAAAGCGCAGATTTAAGAATGTATGAAGCAATAAAAAGCAAGCAACCTTATTACAAAGTGTGCAGAGGGTCTGAAGACACAGCAGGCACATGAGAAGAGGCTCAGCATCTCTTATGATTAGAGAAATGAAAATCAAAACAACACCGAGACATGACCTCACACCTGTGAGAACGACTACTATCCAAAAGACAAGAAACAACAAGTGCTAGAGAGAATGCAGCTGGAAGGGAATACCTGTACACTGTTGGTGGGATTGTAAACTGCTGCAGCCATTATGGCAAGCAGTGTGGGGAGTCCTCAGAATTAAAGAAAGCTTTCCCACGTCTGCGTATTTACCCAAATACTACCTCAAAGAGACATGCACCCCCCATGCCTGCTCACGTGCCCACCAGCAAAGGAGTGACTAAAGATGGCGTACAAAGGCATGATGGATACTGTTCATTTAGGAAATGAAACACTTGCAACAACTGTTGCCACTTGCAACAGCAGGGACTGACCCAGAAGTTACACTTCTTACAACAAGTCAAAGACAAAGTGCATGATTTCACTCATTTGTATTATACAGAGAAAATAAAACTGAACTTTCGAGCTGCATGGCTAATCAGCAGTTACCAGAGGTAAGGGGGCCCAAGGGAATGGATGAACTGAGAAAGGGGGAAAAGGTATGGTGAGAACAAGACTGGATGGTCAATGGTGAATGAACTCTCTACACACTGATTCTGAATAAGTCACAGCTGAGAAAGTTATGCTACAAATAGGATGTTATCAGTTTAAAAGTTACACTTGAAAATTTTTAAACACACATATATATATATTTTTCCCTATAAAGGATTACAATTTGTAATATACAAAGACTCCTGAAAATTATTAGGAAAAAGAGAAACAATGCCAAAGAAAAAGAACAGAATTAAATGCCCAAAACAGAAACACAAAGGTCATAAGAATGTTTATACATACAGGGAAATGTAATTTAAAAGTAAAATACTATTTTTAATATCTGATTTGAAACTGAAAAGTCATAACAAATATCTGAGGAAATCGACCTCTCATACTCTTTGAAGAGTGTACACAATCTAAATGGTGTCAGCTATTTAAAGATTTAAACTCACACACCAGCTTAAAGGGGGGAGGGAGGAGGACACAGCAAAACAAAACACACAGCATTTTTGTAATATCAACAGTGTACTAACTTAGACCCAAAGCCATGGACTAGAACAGAAAATTTTTTGTAGCACCAAACACACTGGCTAAAGGTCAAATTTAAAGAATATTTACTGAGACCTTATTGTCAAAAGAAAAAAATCTGTTTAAATTTATAAGGAAGCCCTACTTTGTTTTGCCTTAGCAAACTTAAAAGAAAAAAAAGTGTACATATAAGTAGAAAAACAATTAGACTTTCCTGCTAAATTACAGGTTAATTCTTCAACATGTGAGAATGGGGCCAGGGATATCCCCATCACCAGCACATTTAAAAGCGACCAAGAGGACTACATGTGTTGCATGAGATCAAGGATAAACCAAGTATCAAAAGCGATACATTGAAAATGTTCATGACGCATTTCTCAGTGTTCAGACAGCCTTTCCAATGCTCATACTAACCTGAACTGTGGGGTTCAGTGGGCTGGGCTCATTCCAATGCAGCGCTGTTTGCAACAGCAAAGGCTTGAAACCTCTGGACCCAAAGACAGAAGTGGGTTAGGACATGGCTGATGCACACAACAGAATCCTATTCAGCTATTAAAAAAAAATCCTGCTACTGTAAACAACATGGCTATGACTGGAGGGGAGTACACGAAGTGAAGAAGCAGTCAGAGGGGAAAAGACACCACCTGATGATTCCACTCTTCTAGAACATAGAAAGAGGGAGAGCGAAGAGGATGGAGGGGTGTGAACCTATACATCTAAAATAGTTGTAAACCAACATTACCTCAAAAAAAAGTTGCTAGTGTCTTAAAAAACATATTGTTTAAAAGAGGATTGCTAACTACCACACTTAAAGGTAATTCTGCTAACAAAAGGTTTATATGGAATCTAATTTTTAAAGAGTTCACTACTATCAAATGATTAAAAAAATCATCTTTTCTTAGATAACTCTCTTCATACCTATATGTACATAGAGAACTAACACAGAGATCAGCAACCTTATCGGTAAAGTTCCCAGACCCTAAACACCTATTTGGCCAGACAGCCTGATAATGTGTTCTCTAGACCACACACCTTTTACCAGGGGAAAAAACATGACAAACTCACAATTTTATTTATTGTGACAATCAAATCCTACAAATTATTTGGAAGCCTACAATTTACTTAGTATGAATTCTTCTACCCTATTCCAGAATTCAGGTTGAACCACTCCAAACTGTCTCCTTCTGCATTCTAAACGCCCTTCTTCACTTTCACCCCCAGCATCACGTTAACACTGCAGAAATAAAAAATCCACATCCCACCATACTTGGTTTCCTCCAATTCCACAAAAAATTTGCCACAATGGACCTAAACCCAAAGTCAGTTTCTAAAATCAAGGGGGGAAAGGGGAAGAGGGTATGGAATATTTCATCAGAGGGAAAAAAGGTGAAACCTCATTAACTAATACCTTAGTTTTCTCTGGTCACCCACTCTATAGCCATCAGTCATGCATTTATCTAAATTTCCCAATATTTGTTGTCTGCTTTATCTCTGAGAGTGGTTGGTTCCAGGGGTTCACCAAAAAGTTTGCCTTTTATTGACTATAATATTACTTGGCAACACCAGTCTCTAGCACAATTAACAATACTAGTTTATTCATTATTTCAGAGCAGCCAAATCTCACATGGCAACAAGATTTAACCACCAAAAAATAAGTTCCTAGGCCGGGCATGATGGCACATGTCTGTGAGCGGCAGCCTAGGAAGCCGCAGCCGAGGCCAAGGATCGCAGTTCGAGTCCCGCTGGGGACACGTAATGAGACCTAGTTCCAAAAATATATAGCTGGGCACCTGTAATTCCAGCTACCTGGTGAGGCTGGGGATTGCTTGAGTCTGTGGTACCCCAGGCAACGTGAGCCTGCGGTTCCCTGGGGAACATAGCAAGACCTAGTCTCAAAAAAAAAAAAAAAAAAAAGTTCCTTAAAATTCCATACCACTTTACACAGCAACAGTAATAATAACACCAGCTCATAGTTAATCAGTAGGTGCAGCGTCCATGAACACATGCCACCGTGTGCATGAGCTTCTTACACTTCAACATGTACAGTGCGGCAGTTCTTTCCATACAGTGACTCATTTAATCCTCCCAGCACCTCTATGAGAGACTATTTTCTGATTTTGGAAATGAGGAAAGGGGGGGCCATAAAGGTTAAGTAAAATTGCCCGAGTTCACACAGTAAGACAGAGCCGAGCTCATCGCCAGAATATTCAAGGTCAGAAGTGCTCACGTGTTTTGCCAGGGCAAAACACCATCCCTCTGCTCCAGCAGCTAGGATGAGCACATCTGTGCGACCAGCCACTGCTCCATGAGCAGCCAGACGCATCGACGGCGGCGCTTTTCTTCTATTCTGGTGACTTGTTTGCAATTATACTCTTATTTAAAATATGCTGTAAAAATTCAACTGGGGGAGAAGGACAAAGGGGGAAAGTAACCCATAAGCTGACTCACCCTAACACATTTTTAAAATTCCTAACATTCGAAGTACAGTATGTGGATAGCAGCTCAAAATCTACATCCACCATTATTGGCTACACCATGTAGCTTAGAATCCCCTGCATCAACGTTCTCTCTCAACCAGTCACGCAGTAAACATGGCTGAGCACATACTCTGTACAGGCTCAGTGAATGAGACAAAAACTCCTCCTTTCAGGAGACGCGTACCTCCTGGTTGAGGGAGCCGCAAAATAAATCTTCTAGCAGTGAGTTATGGATGCTGGGGAAGGGAGCTAAGTCATGCAGTGAGGTCACAGTGGCCTCAGTGACGACGAAGTCATGACTGAGTCAAGACTTGGAAGTCAGGGAGTCTGACTTGCAGATAGTTGGGAGAATATTATAGCTGAAGCAGCAGGAAAAGCCCTAAAACAGGAGCGTTCTGCGGTGGCTACAGAGTTGAGTGAAATGAGAGCACAGTTTGGGAGAAGGGGGAGTGCGGATAACAGGGTGCCTTCAAGGTAAGAACTCTAAGGACTCTACCTTTCACTGCGTGGAATAGGAAGCTACTGAAAGTTTTGAGCAGGGGAGACACACAAAGCCATTTTACGTCTTAATTGCCCCAGCTGCCACACAGCAAATGATTACACAGGCAGAAATTAGTGCGTTCAAAAAATGACTGAGCTAAAGAATAAACTAAAAAAAGAAAAACAACATAACACCGCACTGAGTTGTGACAGAAAAGTGTTTGATGTTTGTAAGGCACTTAGCAACCACATCTGACACCTAAATGACAAAGTCATAGCTTCTGCTTACAAAAAGACACCAAGGACAGGAAATGAGAGAGCAGAGACCCTGCCAGGCTTCACTTACTAAACATGTGTCTGGCACACACAGATGAGCCCAGAGGAAGGGAGTTTTCTGAATTCGCATGCTGGCGGAGCTGTGGATTTCTTGCTACTTAGTTAAGGTGCCTCTGCTGAGGCCCTTGTCTGTACTTGTGCACAATCACAGTCTCCATTTACATTTTACACCATTATTCTCCTTCCAACTTCATTTTAAATATTTGAAAATTATTTGTCTAATATCCTAATGTTTATATCCAACTTATATTGGATATAATTGATTCTTATCTGTTTCTAAGTCACATTTTGTCAAATCTTACATCTCACCAACAATGGTATGACTTATTCATCCTAACAGAAAATCTGAAACAAACACCTTCAGTTCTATAGGTATTTTGTTTAACATCCTAGATGTGGAAGTACTGGGTGGGTCAAAGGTTGAAAAATGCGTATGAGTGTTTATTGCCATCTATTTTTTTCTCATGGGGGTGTTGGTTTAATCTGGAAAAGGGGGTTGTGCTGTTACTTCATTTTCTTGGCAATGACAAAAACTTCTTAAAAGCTAACAGAGTAAAAATACAGATTGATAAAAACAAAACTATATAGTGGGTGTAACTTTTACAAGAACTTCACGTTAAACTTTCCTTTAGCGCGTTAAGTATGAGTGAAATTATTTTGCATTTTTTTCAGAACTCAACAGCCTAGTTCCCAAAGAACTCTCGGAAATCCTTTTTAACTTTTTTTTTTTTTTTTTTTTTTTTGAGACTAGGTCTTGCTATTTTTGACCAAACCGCAGGCTCACGTTGCCCGGGTTACCACGGACTCAAGCAGTCCCCAGTCTCAGCTTCCCAGGTAGCTGGGATTACAGGTGCGCGCCACCACACCCGCTATTTTTTGGGACTGTCTCGCTGTGTTGGCCCGCGCGGAACTCAAACTGCGATCCCTAGTAGAAATCCTTTTTAATAAGAACGCAAATGTCTTTACTCCTGGACAAGGTAAATAGAGGGCACAGCTGAAGGCAAGGATCCATTCTGAAAACTCCAAGTGAGTGCTTACATGTAGACTCAAAAGCCTCTTCCAAGCTGGGTGACCCAGCTCAGAGAAACCAACATGATTTCCCCTTTCATGTGAAGCTAAAAGGCAAGTCTAACCCATATAATATTCAAGGATTCTAATCAGCTGCTTACCCCTGCCCTTCTGGAAATAGAGTACTAAGGACTAACAGATATTTTAGGAAAACCTCTAACATGGAAGAAAGAGACCAAAACATACATGTAGAAAAAAAAAACGGAATCATTTGAGCTACCAAATTAACTAGTTATGAGATTAGAGCCCAGCACATATCTAGCGTGTTCTATTTGGCAACTACAGAGAGCTAAGAATCTATAAACTCTTAGAGAAAATACTGGGTCAAGAATCAGAATATCTGCAAAGTCCTCAGGAGTAACGACTGAAGCATAATGAGATCCACTTTAGGACAATCCACAAAACTAATGAGGGGAGAAGAGAGCTATTTTCTGACATTCATAATCACACAATGTTATCTTTGGTGGTTCCTTTCTCAAGGAATCTATTACATGAATAACAGTAGATCAAGTAAGAAGAGGATTTGGGATACATAAAACAGGGCATCAACCGATCGATGTAAGACATGAGAAGCCCAGGTGGCCGTGGAGGCCATCTCCCTGGATGTCAGCTGTGCACCAGGCACAAGAGTTCCTAATTATTTGACAGGGAGCCACATTTAAAAGTTCACACAACCCCATCTATCTGAGCATAAGTCTCCTATTAAAGGAGGCAGTGAAATCTGTGGCTGGTCCTGAAAAATGTTCTAGGTGGTTCAACAACAGGAATCAACATTCTAGCAGCGCACAGTTCCCACCAACACCATCATTAGTCATGGTTTACACAACAATTCAGGTAATTTGTGGATATGACAAAATAACAGTGAATCAGTTCAAGATTGTGATGAAGTCTCCCTCTTTAACAAAAAAGAACCAATTTCAAACTCAAAGCTGCTGACATCACAATATCTAACTAAAAAATAACACCTGTTTTTGTTTTACTAAAACAGCAACAAAAGAATGTAGGAACATGATGCCTACTCTCCTGGCAGCTTCTTCTGGGTCCATGCTGACTGTATTTTGGAAGTGCCTATAATATGGTTCCCTCTATTTTTTGTGCAGAATAAATCAACACAAGACAGCAAGTCATAGCCACCCACCCCCAATGCCTCAACCACTGCCTTCCAGCAAAGAAGCTCACACCTGCTTTGCCTCTGCAAGTCACATGCTGCTACTCAACCCTTAGCACCCTGTAACTCAAGAGCCTCAATCTGACTTTCATCTTTAAGTTCTACATTTACAACAAGGGAGGGGGATGGGCGGTGGGTATGTGTGTGCTATTTTTTCAAACTATGCTAATAATCTTATAAAAGTTTATATTTATATTAGAATAGAGTTACACAGGTAGTAAGTGTTCAGTCCTCATTTTGCCCACATTATTTTTGGTATATGATTTGGTAAAATAAGGACTTTTCAGTAACAGCTATCACATTATAGCAGATGTCTGAGTTGGTTTTCTATATATGGTCGTGTTTTAAAGCTTCCTTTAAAAATGTACTTTTTAAGAAGTGAGCTATTTAAGAGAAAATATTAAAAAGTGAGACAGGTAGTTCTCTGTTCTGATAAAAATCAGGAAGGTATAATTTGAATCACTAGAGTGGTGAAACACTAGTTTAGAAGAGGCAATATAGGCCGGGCACGGTGGCTTGTGCTTGTAAGCTTCAGCCTATGAAGCGGCCAGGGCTAGGGATCACGGTTCGAGTCCCGCTTGGGGCCTGTAGCAAGACCTAGTTCCAAAAAAATAGCTGGGCGTGGTGGCGCGCGCCTGTAATCCCAGCTACCTGGGAAGCTGAGGCTGGGGATTGCTTGAGTCTGTGGTACCCCGAGCAACGAGAGCCTGTGGTTCCAAGGGCAAAAACAGCGAGACCTAGTCTCAAAAAAAAAAAAAAAAAAAAAAAAAGAAGAGGCAATATATTCTTTAAATAAATTATCTTATTTATCCTGTCTGCCTTTTAAGCAAGTCTAATCACCAACACAATCTTAGCCACCAAACCTAGGGTTTTTTTTCAGCCTAATGCTCTTTTCCCTTTCTCCTAAAACGAGCATTACTTCTCTGCACTGCTAGGGGTTTCTCTCATCTTTAAATGCACCTCTTCTAGTTCCTTTGCTGAATTTTATTCTTCCTCCTGTCTTAACTATGACTGAACCTCAAGGCTCTACTTTACTGCCTCCAAGCTGTCTCATGGTCTCACTATCTTCAGTCACTACCCATGGACAGTGGGGCTGGCATTGCTATGTTGTCTCTCAACCCTATACTCCTCTCTTGAGAACTCTCTTCTCCCAGTGAATAAGCCCCCCCCACCCCCAATTGATATTCAAGATCCTTGCTCTCTGTGTCCCACAACTGGGTGTATGTAAGTTAGGAACCTGAAATTGAAACACTACACAGATGTACCTTTGAACTGAGGACATGTTATCAGAGGTGCTCTGAGACAGGAATGTCGGCCCATGGATAGCCAAAGCAGCTGAAGCAAGTCTGCTGTAAAGATGGCAAGAGTCTCCAAACTGAGCTATAGTCAAAACAATCCTGATCAGAACATCAGTTGGTGTTTCTGAAGAAACTGACAAGTTGATCCTAAAACACATGGAAACTGAAGGAACCTGACAGACAACACAATCTTGAAAAAGGAGGATGAAATTGGAGGACTCAAATTTCCCAGTTTCAAAACGTATTACAAAACTATAGTAACCAAGATGGTGTGGTACTGGCATAAGGACAAACATGCAGCTCAATGGAACAGAACTGAGAAGGTGCCAAAAAAGTCAGGGACCCAGGACGGACAGAGACAGGAAAACTGGATATCCACATGCAAAGGAATCAAGATGGACCGTAATTTCACAGTACACACACAAATTAACCCAAATGGATCAAGACTGAAATATAAAAAGTAAGACTATGGGATACTTAAAAGAACAAGGCTAGATCTTCGTGATCCCGGATGTGGCAGATGTTTCTTAAGATACAACACCAAAAGTAGCAGCCACGAGAGAAATCAGATAGACTGGACTTCATGAAAATTAAAAACTGTGCCCCAAAGGACACCGTCCAGAGAGTAAAAACGGAGAGACTCCAAGTGTAATATACAAGACGCTCATTCCAAAGCAAAACAGAAACCTCGGGCATCTGTCTCCAACGGCCTGGAGTTACAGGACTTCGGTGCCTGGACCGCCAGACATCCAAACTTCAGGTTATGAGACTGTTCTTCCAGTAGCCACAGGTTAAAACCTCCAGTCTATGCAGCCGCTGGTCAGAGCCCGGGTGAGAGTCTGAACTTCCGGCCAGTGTCCGCAGTAGAGGGTGGTCTCAGGAGACTGAGCCCATGACCTGTGGAGTCGGACACTCTCTCCCAGCAGGAGGTGCCAGAATTCTCAGGCGCGCTCGTGTGCACAGACTGCTCGGCGTGGGGAAGCCCCTCCACACAAGGAGACCGCACGTGAGGTCGTTACTACTGCTAAACGTGTATAATGCACCTTTCATGGAGGCAAGTTCAAGATCTTTAAATGGGAAGGAGGGCAGACTAAAGAAGGAAGAAAAAACTCAGGTAACACAAGACTTCAAAGAACTTTCAGGTGCGAGGAGCAGGCATTTCGTCAGCTGTAATTGCAGCTGTAATTTGGCGGACACGTTTCAGAAACAGTGATAATGAATGCAACAGACCAGAGTTGGGTGTCTTCTTCGCATTCTTCAGACACTTGTAAGTCTGCTTGCCAGCACCACTTCTGACTATCACTGTATCTACCCACATTAAATGCTGCACTCAGCATACGCTGCTGACAAGCTGCTTTGAGCGTAATAAAGATAATAAAGCTTGCATGTAAAGAAGCACAAAAGAGAAAGCGCCCTGGGCCTACCCTACTGAGGGGCTACATCTAGAACTGCGACGTGACAACTACTGGAAAACTATGGGATTGGCACAACACAGCTGCTGATCACAGTCAACTAAAACCATGTCACTATTCATCAGATTCTAAACAACACTCTGCTGATAACACCCAACTGAGGCCACTACGGAATTCTACCATGCCGGAGTGGTTTCCAGAGTTTGATTTATTAGTATTTTTTGACACTTCCCTTCATAGTTGTTTTATCTTAAAAAGAAAACCAGGCACCATCCTCGTTCTCTTGCGGTCACACGAGACAGTAAATGTTTCCCCCTACTCGCATACCCAACGTGTCCTAAATCCACACTGCTGAGAATGAAAAGTGGTTTCAAACCACAGCACCCCTACCAAAGAACTGCTTCTGGCTAAGGAGGCATGAGGTCATTCTGAACACAAAGGCCTGTAGACTAAGAAGCACTTCAGCTTTGGGAGGGAAGGGACAGCTCAGCCAGACAAGGTACAATTCCCAAAAATGTCTGGTCCATGACCTAAGACAAAAGTGCCTTCTTAAGCACAGCCATAAAATGCAAATTAGCTTCAACTCTTAGATGTTAACTTAAAGTACTCTTCATAACACAAACTGCCAACCATGAGACCAACCAGATAGTAAAAGTCAAGGGAAAAATACACTTAAAAATGTGTGTTTCCAGCAACTTCACGAGTGTGAAAAAGCTAAAACCTGGGAACACCGTACATGTCCACATCACGTCTGCAAAGGATTCTGTAGTCAGGCAGCAGCCTCTACTTTTTGTCTGTATTTGCTATTGGGGGGGGGCTAATGTTTTCAACTATGTGGCAGCTCCAAGAATTCGCCTCCAAAGTAGTAAGGGTAGGCCGGGCACGGTGGCTCGTGCCTGTAAGCTTCAGCCTATGAAGCGGCCGGGGCTAGGGATCGCGGTCCGAGTCCCACCTGGGGCCCGTAGCGAGATCTACTTCCAAAAAATAGCTGGGTGTGGTGGCGCACGCCTGTCATCCCAGCTACCTGGGAAGCTGAGGCTGGGGACTGCTTGAGTCCGTGGTACCCCAGGCAACGAGAGCCTGCGGTTCCACGGGCAAAAATAGCGAGACCTAGTCTCAAAAAACAACAACAACAAAGTAGTAAGGATGAAGCAATGTCTTAGTGAATAAGGACAAGAACAGCTGAAAGTCGACTTTTACAGGCCACTGTCAATTACCTGACTTCTATGACTCAAGTTTCCCAAACTCCTTGAAATTCAAAAATACAGGAACGTTAAGAAAAAATTCAAGGTAAACTCAAACTCAGGGTTTCCATGGACATGCACCAACAAGTCAGTTTCCTGCTATACGCCACGCAGAAAGCTCTGAGGAGAAAAACAAGCTAAGATTTTGATCCTTATGCTTTTAAGAAATAAAATTATCTTCCCAAAAATCTCCGCGCTAGTAGGAAGGCCAGGTACGGGTCCCGTGCAAAATGCTGCACTCCAGTCTCGGGCAGCACATCAGTACCTGCCACTGCAGTCATACTCTGCCAGCTACGGCAACAGGTGGAGTGTTCTATCTCCAGAGGGTCTGCGGACTGTGAGCATGGCTGCCACGGGTCCCGCGGTACCTGCGGTACAGACTGGGCAAAGCAGGTAGTAAGTACAGGGGCCAGATTATGTTTGTGAACACAGACCTGTCTTACAACGTTTAAAGGAATCAAGTCTATTTCCTAGTGACAGTACTAGTAAGCTACTGACAAGGGGAACTGCAAAGGGCAACTTGCACCGTTTATTCTGGTGCTCACAATCCAGGAGAACACCAGGTTGTGGTGAAGACACTTGAAACACAACACACTCATTTCAGCCTTCTCACCCTGGGGCCTAGTGCTACGAATAATATCTGTGAACTGCTGCATTTACAAGCATTTCTGAAAATGAGAAAATAATGACAGATCAACAAAACATAAGCTACAAAGCAAAATAAACTTTACAAAAATCCTGGGAGGGGCATGCTGTAGTCTGAGTTTACCAGAAGCCATAAAAACTATTCTGAAAGCAAGACTATTTAAAAGGCAGATTATGAGGAAGCAGCACACACAGAAAGAAGTACTAAGCAGCAGCCCGATGACAAGTCAAATCTGCTAAGAGGACAATTATGAAAACGTGACTAGCAGCACTAATAATTCGGCTGCACCCATAGGGGACTCAAACCCTGTGTTTGAAGGTCCCTCTCCTACCTGAAAGCCTAACCTGAGACATAACTGTGTTGACAGGAAATGCTACTCTATCAAGCCCTGGAAATGCGTGAGCATGAGTGCTCACTCAACATTTCTCACCAATTACCTTGCCCACAGCTCCTCTTCTGAAAGATGTGGTTAGAGACCTTTGGACAGTGATAAGAAAAAACAATTTTAACAATATTGATTAACTGAGGAAACTTTAGGTATTAAATGTTCAAGAATCAAAAGTTCTGAAACTTTTGCCTAAAGGTAAAGAGGCAAGGAGGCAAATTTGGGGGATAAGATTGGTTTTGCCAAATATATCTCATTTGCCTTCTCTGAGAAAGGAAACACACAAACCACAAATGTAAATATAATGGAAAAGTTAAATTTCTTCAAAAACAGCAAATCAGTGTAAGACACTCTGAAAAACCCCACTTTTTAGTTTTTCTCCAAATAGTTCATTTAAAAATGCTAAAGTGGTGAGCAAAAATACCAATATAGCCAGGCACGGTGGCTCATGCCTCTAAGTTTCAGCCTATGAAGTGGCTGGGGCTAGGGATCGTGGTTCGAGTTCCGCTCGGGGCAACACAGCGAGACCTAGAGCCCCCCCCCCCAAAAAAAATAGCTGGGAGTGGTGGCACATGCCTGTAATCCCAGCTACCTGGGAAGCTGAGGCTGGGGATTGCTTGAGTCCATGATACCCCGGGCAACGTGAGCCTGCGGTTCCACGGGCAAACAGTGAGACCTAGTCTCAAAAAAAAAAAAAAAAAAAAAAACACAGCACTTTGGTGTGAAGTGAGGTTTTACAAGAGATTCTTAATCTACTTCACATCCAGTTCCTGAGAATGCACCAATGCATTCTGCGTGGCTTCAGCCACAAAGTTTTTTCAGCCACGAAAACTGAAAATTGTGCAGAACTTTAGTTTATGTACGTTCTCTCCATCACCTCGCAAGACTGTTAAAATTAAGTAGACTAAAGGTATCCTTACGTCCTTTTTAGAAGAAAACATGAAGCGTAAAAGATTAAGTAAAAGCAAACAAAATCAGATCTTGTGACTGTAAACTATGGCTCTATTATGATGCTAATTTTTGAGAAAAGAATTATTTATGTTGTTATTGTACTATTTTGAAATAGTTTATAATTAATGCATCAGTCTTGTTTGTGGAAGAACAGAAAATATATATCATAAGCAATTAACATTTTTTTTTCAAGGCCGGGCACGGTGGCTTGTGCCTGTGAGCTTCAGCCTATGAAGCGGCCGGGGCTAGGGATCGCGGTTCAAGTCCCACCTGGAGCCCGTAGCGAGACCTAGTTCCAAAAAAAATAGCTGGGCGTGATGGCACACGCCTTTAATCCTAGCTACCTGGGAAGCTGAGGCTGGGGATTGCTTGAGTCTGTGGTACCCCGGGCAACGGGAGCCTGTGGTTCCACGGGCAAAAACAGTGAGACCTAGTCTCAAAAAAAAAAAAAAAAAAAAAATTTTTTTTCAGGGCCGGGCACGGTGGCTCGTGCTTTTAAGCTTCAGCCTATGAAGCGGCCGGGGCTAGGGATCGCGGTTCGAGTCCCACCTGGGGTCAGTAGCGAGACCTAGTTCCAAAAAAATAGCTGGGCGTGGTGGCGCGCGCCCGTCATCCCAGCTACCTGGGAAGCTGAGGCTGGGGATTGCTTGAGTCCGTGGTACCCCGGGCAACGAGAGCCTGCGGTTCCACGGGCAAAAATAGCGAAACCTAGTCTCAAAAAAAATAAATAAATAAAAATAAAATAAAATTTTTTTCATATTTAATTACTTCATTTCTAATAATAAACTATTGAAATTCACTAAGAGCAGTCCTACGGTCTAATGTGTTTTCCACCTTGACCTTCCTTTTTTCCTAGCCATTAAGTGACACAGAACAGGGTACATCACAAATACATAGCCTTTTTTTTTTTGAAAAAAAAAAAAAAAAAAAAGGCTAACTTACAATCTACAGTAAATGGATAAGAATTTAAGACACATTACAAAATTTCTTTTAAGTTATTCTTTTTTTAATCTTCACTTTTTTTTTCCTCCCCAGAGCTAGCAATCCAGGTTAGAGAAAATGAACTCTCCATGTTATATTACAACTTCTGAAAACTGTGACTCAATAATTCTGAGTATTAGTCAATATAAAAGAGTTCCTATACATCAAAACTGGGCACTGCCCAAGAGTTAAAATTCTTCTGTAATATTTATCTAGCTGCCCTGAGTTTCTCCTTGGCTTGCACGCAGAGAAAGGAGGAGGGGAAACTGGTAAACAAGAGCTTTAAAAGTCTATGCCTAGCATAAAAGATCTGACTACCACAAGAATACCCATTTGGTTGGGTTTTTTTTCTTCTTTATTTTTGATGCATCATTTCTCACTGAGACCACACTGGTGTACAGCACTAAGTAGATAACCGAGGAGCACAGGTTCATACCTCTTCAAATGCAGGGTACCACACCACTACCACTGGCAGTGCACTGGGGCTCCACTCCCCACAGCCTCCCCTGTTGGGTGACTGCATGTTTAAATAGTCTTTACTTACTGATATCAAATTTAAGATTTATTTGAATTTCTTTCTCTTCTATTTGGCATGTGACTTTTTAAATCCCAATACATTAAACATGTGAGGATTAATAACATGTGAGGCGCACAGTGTTAGTCTGAGATAGTGTATTACCTAGTATCATTTACCACACAAGCAATGGTGGTTCTTTGGATTACAATAATCAAGAACTCCTCTAGATAGCCATTAAACCGCCAGTCTGGGTTCTTCTGAGTTGCAAGCCTAAAGTTCTTAATCACTAGGTTACTGTACTCCAAAAGTAAGTCCCAGGTTGCAAAGGAGAGATCAACTGCGAAAGACCTAGCTAAGCCCTCATTACTGGAGGAATGAAAACTGCTAGCCACTCTTACTTATTTACTCTTTGTAAACTGTGTCCCCTACCCTCAGGGATTCTCTGCAGAACCTGCATGAAGTGTTCTTGATGCTATAAGTCTCTAACTCGGAATCTGTAAGGGACACCAAAGCATTTCTCTAAATAACTAGAGCAATTTTCTGGAAACATCTCTCTCTGTGCCTGAATTTTATCACTTCCTCAAAAAGAATATTTCTCCAGGACAGGTGTAAAAAGAGCATACTTAAATAAGAAATAAGGCCAGGCACGGTGGCTCGTGCCTGTAAGCTTCAGCCTATGAAGCGGCCAGGGCTGGGGATCACGGTTCGAGTCCCACCTGGGGCCTGTAGCGAGACCTAGTTCCAAAAATATAGCTGGGCGTGGTGGCATGCGCCTGTCATCCCAGCTACCTGGGAAGCTGAGGCTGGGGATTGCTTGAGTCTGTGGCCCCCCCAGGCAACGAGAGCCTGTGGTTCCAAAGGCAAAAATAGTGAGACCTAGTCTCCAAAAAAAAAAAAAAAAAAAAAAAAAAAAAAAAAAAA